>JAVKPL010006914.1:0-28300 GCA_032173675.1 Gastrolobium villosum
AGTTGTAAGTGGAGTTCTGCGGAGCTCAGTGGAAGGAAAAAGAAAGGTAACCTCTTGGTACTGGGGCTTGTTCCCTTTTGTGTTCCACCTTGCTAGTTGATGGCAACGGTAGGAAGTGTGTATGAGTAGTGTAGAACAGCATGAGCATGCATGTGCATTATCACAGTGGGTACTTATGTACCAGATCTGGCCAGTAGTTATTTTTAGCCTTCGGGCAAGTGTTTCCGGACTGCCACTGGATAGGTCTCCGAGAGGGAGTTCCAGTTGACCCAGGGTCGTGGTGTGTTATCCGGATAGGAGCACACTAGGTTGTCTCGGGTGTATATGGTTGGAAGGGGTACCTTGGTGGGTTGTTCTATGAACACGCCAGGGGTAGTACCCATAGGCGTATAGCCGAGGACATGGCGTGGTATTGGTAGCTACCATCCCGCATGTCGTAGTTGTTCTGATATATTCCCCCTTTCTCTAAATCCCTTGCTTTATCCCGTTTTATAACAGTGGTGTTGTTTTTATGCTATTGATATGCATCGAAGTGAACCATTGGGCGGAGTTTTCTCCAGAACCTCTTGGTTACTGAGATATATCCGTATATCTCACCCCGTCTCGGGGCATTATTTCAGGATGTACCAGTGGATATGGAGCAGCGGGCAAGAAGCCCGCATGAGGACGAGTGGAGCAGTGTTGTAGAGTTTAGCTATCATGTCATTTTAGTTTATGAATTTATTTGGCAAGTGAAGTGTAACATGTAAATAATTGTAGTTTGAAGTTAAAGTTGTAAATGTAAATGTAATCCAGTGTTGTAAATGTACCATGGATGTATGTAATATGATGGAAGGGCTTTAGGCCTATTGTAGGTTTATAATTATCTGCATTATGGTTTATGCATGAAATTGAATGTTAGTTATTAAAACTATAAAGGATTGAAAAGTAAACTGTTTATGTTTTAAGTGTATATTGGATTGGGTTGTAAGAGCCTCAAGGCGTTGTTGGACCTTGTGTGTGCCACCCATTGGATTTTGCTGGATTTCAGGTGTATTAGTGGTGTTAAACAGGTTATGCAAATTTGGGAATTCTTGAAAATACAAAGGAAACTCTGGCGAATTTTCTGTAGAATTGGCAGTTTTTGGGTGAACTTTGGAGGAGCGTATCTCTCTCCATAGTGGTCCGATTGGGACGTGCCATACGCCATTTTGAAGCTTAAGATGTCCCTTACGTTGTGTCAAAAGCCTAGGTTCATTGGTGGTGTGCGCAGCCCATGGGGGCTGTTGTCACACACTGCCCTGTTCTGTCCTGTTTTGGGTGGCAGATTTGAGGTAGTTTTGAGAAATTAATTCCCGCTTCGTTACTTGGTCAAATTAAGCATACGATATATCAAATCGAAGTTTGAGGTGTCTAGTTTATGGTGTAAAAAGTTGAGAGCCATTGGTTGGGCGGTTAGGTACAGTTTATTCCATGAAGATTGTAGGTTTTAGGCTGTTTTGGAGTTGGTAGACAATGTTGTTTGTCCATCTTCAAACGGCGATAACCGGAGCTCACGAGCTCGGAATCGAGTGTGTGATAGCTTGTTAGAAAGGTAATTGAATAAGGAAAAAAGATAACCTGGAGTGTAAGTTTGTAGTTTTATTTTGTGTTCGTGGAAAAACAAATTAGCAAGTCCGGTTAAGTGGTAAAAACGTAAAAGTGAGGAATTGGCTAAGTGGGTTTATGGGAACCCCTTAGTATCTTGTAGGTAATAAAATAAAGTGTGTAAATAGTTAAGAAAGTCTTCCGCTAGTGTTTCAGTTACGGTCACAGCTTTTTATTATTACGCTTTTTATACTTTTACTGTTCGCGTAATAATAGGAAAAAATTTATTCTCATTTTTATAAATGAACTGCTGTGATTGTAACTACGCTTAATATCATAATTAATGTTAACAATACCGGTACGTAACGGGCTGTTACATTAATATTAAAAGATAAATTTATTAATCATGGTTACAAAATTAATATTGAACATATTAAAGGAGAAGATAATTATATAGCTGATTATTTATCTAGAACTATAACTAATTCTTGATTATAATTTTCAGATGAAACCAGAGATAGACCTAGAGCAATTATGCATAATCAAGAACAGTAGCAGCTAGAACAAAATCTTTATCAAAGACCGGTAGAACAGAGAACTATAAATAGTTTAAATTTTGGTAATGTTAATCTTCAGATATATCCTAGTTCTAATATATCTTTTAGACCATTAGCAGGACAAACTTTCACTTCAGAACAGAAATGTATTTTAGATAATTTATGGGTTTCATTTAATAAAGAACCTAAAGATAGAAAACATTTTATAGCAGCCATGAATGCCTTAGGATATACTTTTAATTTAAGTCAAGAAAGGTTTCGATTTTACGTTGTGTTTGAAGGTAATAATCCTGGAGTCTTTAATTCCTGGATAGATGTTATAGAATCCACCAGAAATTTTAAAAATCCAAAATATAAAGGTTTCCATACAATAGATGAAGCCTTTTCTGCTGCAAGATCTTTTTTAGGTCCTCATTTTCATATACATCCTTCTCTCAGAAATTTTTCTGAACCATTACCATATTTAAAAGCTTCCAGTAGCCAGACAAAAGTTATATTTTGTGATCATTGTGAAATCCTATCCAGAACAATTAGAAGTCTTAATGAGGAGAGAGAATATCTTAATGAAGAGAGGGAGAGACTTCTTAAACAGATATTTATATTACAACAAGAAGTAGATAAACTTCAGCAAAAATCTTATGGTTTCCCGTCCACAAAAACGGGTGAGATAGGTAATTGCTCCCTTCTGAGCAATCAAGAAGCTAGCATAGAAGCAGGTTCTATGCCTTCACAAGCTCAAACGGTGCTTGGTGATGAAAAAACAAATCCGTTGAAGGCTGTGGCTTTGCCAAAAAGCCAAGAAGAAAATACTTTAGAAATATTAAAAAGAAAAATAGAAGAGATACTAAATGCACAAAAAGAGATCAGACAGCTAGTAGAACCTGAAAAAGACAAAGAAGAAGAAGACATATCTTCACCAATATCTGGAGATTCAATGGATACTATTGGAAGACAGAACATTGAAGACAAAGTCTAAAAGTCAGACTCTACACTATAGCCATGAAGACTCTACACTATAGCCATGAAGACTCTACACTATAGCCATCAAGACTCTACACTATAGCCATGAAGACTCTACATTAGCAGCCATCAGGACTATGCTCTAGCTATTAGACTTTGTTTAAAGTTGTCAGAAGAAGATATAATGTCGGCAAACTCACGTCCACAAAATGCTGAATAGAAAATGTCGGCAGGGTATTTTGTAAATATAAGTGTTGGTAGGGTTTTTTTTTTTAAAAAAAAAAAGTTGTAATTTTGTCAGGAATCCTAGTTTTATCTGAAGTGACGATGGGGCCCAATGAGTACCCGACTCAGAAAAGAAAGGATTACCTGTTGTATTTCGTGTTTCATTTCTCAGTCTATAAATAGGTATATTGTTCAAGTGTAAACATAAGAAGGAGCGAAGTGTGAAAGTGCTCTAAGTTAGAAACATCCATGATGTCCCTGTTGTAATCCTTCTGTGCTTGTAATAAAAGTATTCTATTTTCTGAAAACATAAGCTCGCTCTTATTCTCTCAGTTCCTTTAGACATCTTTTGGGGATTTCCGAAAGGGAAATCCTTCTCCTTTCTTAAGGTACTACCATGTCTTCTTAAAACTTTTATTTTAAGTATGTGTATATTCTTCCCCTTGTTAGTTTCTTCTTTGTATATTTTATCCTTTTTCATAATAGAAAACTGAGTTAGGTAGTCTTGCCCCGTCTGGTATGTTTAACTGTTCACCAACCTAATGGAGCCAATAAGTGACCTATATATAATTAATTAAAATGAAGATTAGGAAAAGGTAACATAACCCATGCCTAGTAAATGTAGTCTCCAAACTTGGAAAAGTGCACCAAAATTTTTTTAATAAAAGACATGGGAAATAATCTTAAGATATGGAATGGAGAGTATTGAGTAGGATAAAAGTCATTATAAAAATTTCAAATCAAATCAGTTTAGAATTTTTCTGGAATAGATTTAAATTTTTTATTATAAATCAATTCTACGGGAAATCACAACAAAAATCAGAGTGAGAATTAGAAACTTTCTTTTTACAAGATACTACTTTAGATGATCCATTAAAATACAAATATTATAAATATTTGTGTTCTATAGTTGATTGGATAGACACTAATCATCCTAAAGATCATTTAATAAAGACTATTTTGAAAAAGAATTTTCAAGAATTAGAATTTAACGAAGAAGAGTATTATTATTTTTAGAATATTTACGAAGAAGAAGGATTTGTATTATTTGACGAACATAGTTTACCTTCACCAACTTATTACGATTCAGATTATTATTATTCAGATTAAAATTTTATGCATATATTAGACATAGCTTTTGAAAGATTTAAAAAAGAATTAGTATTTGTATTTAAATATTATACAGAAGTACAATATTATAAAGAATTGTGGACTTTTTTAGACAGCGATAATCATCATTATTTAAAATATAGTTATATTAAATTCCTAAAAACAGTAATAGATATTATAATAATTAATCACGATAAACAAACAGAATTAAGACAAATCTTAAGACCATATTTAGAAGAAGTTGATTTAGCAGGATACGAATATTTTAATTTTGGAGAGTGGTTTGAAGAAGAAAATAATTTTAGGTCAGAATATAAATTAATGTTTGAAAGTGAAACAGATTCAGAATAGATAAATTACTAAAAGATATAAATAATAATTTAGATTATATTAAAACTACTGAAGAAATAATAGTCAGAAAAATAAATAAGATTGATATAGAAAATTTACCAACAAAAACTGACATACAACAATTAATATTAAGTTTAGAACAAAGAAAACCAAAACCAATAGAGAAATAAATATATCAATTAATAGAAAAACTAAGTAGTGAAGGAAAAAATTTAGAAGAAAAATTTTAAAAATAGAACAATTAATACAAGAATTACTAGTTTATGTCAAAAAACTTTAACTTTGGAGACGAATTAGAAAAAATAAAAGCATATACAGAGGAAGATTATAATAAAGGTTTTATTAAAACTTTAGATATAACATCTAGAGGAGACAAAGCTATAATAGCACAAAATAATTTAATAATACAATTATTAATAACCTTACATCACAGGATATCAAATTTAGAAAGTCATTTATTGAAAAAACAAGAAATAGATATAGATAATCTTGTAGAAGAATTTGATAAAAAATTAAAACCTATACAGCCAAAACCTAAGAAACAAAAACAATCTTGTAGTTTTTTAGTTTATAAAAATGAATAATACATCTTTTCCTGGAACTAGTAGAACTATTATAGATCAACCTAGAAAAAGTACTAGTTTTAGATCACCTTTTGAGATATTCAATATTAAAAATAAAGATAAAATAAAATTAGAAGAAGAAATAGATATAGATAAAAATATAGAACAATTTAGAGAATCTGCTTTAAAAATATTAGAACCTAAAAGACTTTACGAAGTAGGAAGATTTGCTATGAACACAGGTCTTTTTAGAAATTATTCAGAAGAACAAGTATCATGTGTAGGAGATCAAGTAGTAGTTTTAGATTGTATGAGTAAAAAGGCCAAAGAACAGTTAAAGAAATCCGATAAAAATTATATTCATACAGGATTATTTATTATTGGAGTAAAAGGATTAATAAGAAGTAAGACAGGATGTAAAGTTTTAGTAACTCTCTTTGACAAAAGATGGGGTAAAGATGTACAAAGATCACTAATATCTTTAACAGAAGTAGATTTAAATAGTGATGTAGGACTTTTTTACTGCACTCCCAATATGACATTACCCATAGAAGACTTTTGTAAAAATATTAAAATAGGAATACAAACTAAAGGATTTGAGGAATTTATAAGTGGAAGTAATTTAGTAATTACAATAGGATTTATAGGAAAAACTATGCAAAATATAAGTATTAATTATAAGGTAAAAATAAATGATGTAATAGAATATATATCAAGTAAAAATATTAAAATGATAAAACCTAAAGAAATATCTTCCCAAGAATTAGCAGGATTAGAATGGAACACTAGTAAGTTCTTTGGGGACAAGGAAAATAATGATATATTAGTACCAGAAAATGGAGTATTTTATAGTGATGGAAGAGGAGAAACTTATGTAAGATTTTTAGACTATAAACAAGGGGTAAACAGAGAAGAAGATACAGAAACAGATCTTAGTAATGAATTCATGTATAGGATGGAAAATTCATATGAATATTATACAAATAAATACAAATATAAGATTGAAGAACGAAAACAAAAATTATTATTAGAAAAGAATAAAATGTTAGAAAACGAACAAATAATAGAAGATAAGATAATAATTCCAAAATATGATAAATTAATAAAAAAGGAATTAGAAGAACAATTAGTAAGAGAAAGGAAAATTGAAGTAGAACAAGTAATTTATCAAGATAATAATAATAATAATACTAGAGTAAGAGATATAACAGAAGAAGAATATAAGAAAGAATATATGATAACTATAGATGATGAAACAGAAATAATTAATAATTTCATTGGACAAGAAAGATGTGAAGAAGAATCTGAACAAGAATTTGAAGAAAGTGAAGGTGAAATAGATTTTAAAATATTAGATTTTAATTTTATGGAAGGACAAGATAGTAATGCAACAGGTGCATCAGGAACAAATTATACAGAACCTAGAGTTTATAGGTTTGGGAATTTGCCAAGACAACCTTATAAAAGTTATGATGAAAGTAGAGAAAATAGATTTAAGCCTAGGGGAAAAAGATATCCAGTAGAGAAACCTATACAATTACAACCAATAGAATCGGGAAAAATTTTAAATTTAACAGCATCAAATATGGGATAAAGTAATAGATATTTGGAAAAATATTGTAGTAAATGATTATATAGGAAAAGATTTTGATCATAATCCAGAAGAAATGTTAAGATATTTAGAAACATTTTTAGGTGAGTCTGTAAAAGCTATATGGGAAAGATTTAAAGAAGAGTACCCACAAGAGATAAATATTATTTTATCATTAGGAACAAATCCATTTAATTTTGTTAATAAAATACATATGTTATGCACAGGACAAGATCCTAATTCAGGCCAAATTAAGATACAATATGAAGCAGTAAAAGCATTAGAACAAATCAACATCAACAACATCAACATCACCTTTATCCCAAATTAATTGGGGTCGGTGGTAGATGAACCCACATGAAAGATATAAAATTATAGAAAAAAGAAAAAATAAAAATAAAAATAAAAAGAAAAATAAAAATATAATATATATATATATATATATACATATATATGCATATATAAATATATAAAAGTGAAAAAGAAAGGGACAAGAAGAAGTGGGGGAAATGAAAGGGAAAAGGACTAAAAAGGGACCATCTGGAACATAGGAATAACCGCGGGTCTAACCCTCCACCATACTTATAGCTTTTCTCCATTCCGTTCTAAGACACACCGTCCGCCAATCTATATCTCACTCCATTAAATCTTGTTTTACTACCTTCCCCCAAGTAAGTTTCGGCCGACCTCTGCCTCTTTTTGTGTTGAGCTCTTGGTAACAAACTTCTGTTCTTACGGGAGCATCCAGGGGCCTTCTCATCACGTGCCCAAACCACCTCAATCTATGTTCTCTCATCTTCTCGGCAACCGGTACTACTCCGACCTTTCGCCGAATATCTTCATTTCTTATCTTATCCATCTTTGTGTAACCACACATCCACCTTAACATCCTCATCTCTGCTACTCCCATCTTATGCTCATGTTGCCTATGTGCTGGCCAGCATTCCGCTCCATATAGCATTGCCGGTCTTACTGCCGTTTTATAGAATTTTCCTTTTAACTTAAGGGGGATTTTGCGGTCACACAAAAACCCAGATGCACTGCGCCATTTCATCCACCCTGCTCTGATTCTATGATTTACATCCTCATCAATCTCTCCACCTTTTTGTAAAATGGAGCCCAAGTATTTAAAAGCATCTTTTTTGGGTACCTCTTGACCAATTAAATGCACGGGCTCTTGGTCCCCATCTCGTACCAGAGAAAACTCACACTTCAGATACTCAGTCTTGCTTCGACTTAATGTGAATCCTTTGGATTCCAATGTGCTTCTCCACAATTCAAGTTTTCTATTAACACCCTCCTTGCTCTCATCAATAAGCACAATATCGTCTGCAAAAAGCATACACCATGGCACTTCCTCTTGAATATCTTTTATTAGTTCATCCATAACTAAGGTAAAAAGATAAGGACTTAGAGCCGACCCTTGGTGTACACCAACCGTGATAGGAAAATAACTTGATGTTCCGTTACAAGCTTTTACACATGTAGTAGCCCCATCATACATATCCTGGATTGCCTTTACATACTTTGATGGAACCTTTTTCTTCTCCAGAACCCACCATAAAACTTTCCTTGGAACCCTATCTTATGTTTTCTCAAGGTCTATGAACACCATATGCAAGTCTTCTTCTTTTCTCGGTATCTTTAATAAGTTGTCGCATCAAGAAAATGGCTTCCATGGTACATCTTCCTGGCATAAATCCAAATTGATTCACAGAAACCTTGGTATCTCTCCTCAAGCGATGTTCAATAACCCTCTCCCACAACTTCATAGTATGGCTCATTAGCTTAATGCCTCTATAGTTTGAACAATTCTGTATATCTCCCTTGTTTTTGTAGATAGGCACAATCATACTTTTCCTCCAAGCATCAGGCATCTTATTTGTCTGGAGAATCTTATTAAAAAGACTGGTCAACCATTTTATTGCCACATCCCCTAGGCCTCTCCACACTTCAATAGGCACACCATCAGGCCCCAAGGCTTTATTAGTCTTCATCCTCTTTAAAGCCTCCTTAACTTCATGTGTATTAATTCTGCGTACAAATCTTCTATTCATATCATCATACGCGTCCTCCAAGTCCACCTCGCTTGTATCTCCCTCCCCATTAAACAGCTTGTTAAAGTAGTTCAACCATCTTTCATTTACATCTTCATCTCTCATCAGAAGTTTTTGATTTTCATCCTTGATGCATCTAACTTGGGTGAGGTCTTTACTTTTCTTATCCCTTATCTTTGCAAGTTTGTAAATACCTCTTTCACCATCCTTGCTCCCAAGATTTTTATACAACTCGTCGAAAACCTTGCCCCTAGCTTCTCGCACTGCTTTCTTTGCATTTTTTCTCGCCAATCTAAACTTTTGCAAGTTCTCTTCACTGGGACTTTTATGCAAAGATCTAAAGCACTCCTTCTTATGTTTAATTGCCTCTTGCACCTCTCCATTCCACCACCATGTTTCCTTTGCAAGAAATCCATTTCCTTTACTTTCTCCCAACACCCTCCTTCCCAAATTTTGAATAAACTTAGCCATCTCATTCCATATTGCATTTACTTCTCCATCAAACTCCCAAGGTCCATCGTGCAACATTCTTTCATTGAACTCTCTCTCTTTTCCCTCCTTAAGCTTCCACCACCTTATCCTTGGGTTCTGAGCCCTCTTCTTCATTGTAAGTACTTTGTTGAACCGAACATCCAAGACTACCAGCTTATGTTGCGTAGCGACACACTCTCCAGGGTAGACCTTACAGTCGACGCAAGAAGTTCTATCTTCTCTTCTAGCCAGAAAGAAATCAATCTGACTACGATTTTGGCCACTATTATAAGTGATTAGGTGTGACTCCCTTTTTTGAAAAAAGGTGTTCACTAACATCAAATCGTAGGCTAATGCAACATTCAAGATATCTTCTCTAGTCTCGTTTCTCGTCCCAAAACCAAAACCTCCATGGATTCTATCAAAACCTCCATTGCTTTCACCAACATGACCATTTAGATCTCCTCCTAAGAAAATCTTCTCCTCTCGAGGTATTCCCCTCAAAATCTCCTCCAAGTCTTCCCAAAATTGGCTTTTGTCAGTTGGTTGCAATCCAACTTGGGGTGCATACACACTGAGGATATTCAGGATTAAATCACCCACAACAAGCTTAACCAGAATAATCCTGTCGCCTTTCCTTTTGACGTCCACAGCATTAGAACAAATGACTATTAAAAATTGGCAATATATAGAACAATTTTTAGAGGACTTTACTTATAATGCTTCTATCTCAGGAAACATATTTAATAGATAAATAGGAGAAAAATTATTTAGAAAATTACCAGAACCATTAGGAGAGGAAATTTATAAAAAAATGGCAACAAAGGATACAAGAAAACATTATGTATCAAAATTTACCACATTTTGACAATGTAACTATTAGATGTAGTTTTATAATGTCTTGTTTAAAAGAAAAATGTTCAGAAATACAGATAGCAAAACAATTAAAAGGAGATTATAGTTTTTGTAATAAAATATTTGTTCCACAGAGATATGGGGAACAAAAACCTAAAAGAAGAATATCTAATCAGAATTATAGAAAAAATAAAGGAAAAGTAAAGAAAAATTATTATTTAAGAAAAACAGAAGCAAAAAAGCCTTATTTAAATAAACAAAGACATGTAAGAAAATATCATCCTGAAAGAAGTTATAAAAATAAACTAAAATGTTTCACATGTGGAAATGAAGGGCACTTTTCTATAAAATGTCCTTATAGGAAAAACATGGAAAGCAGAGAAGCTTATTTAGTAGAAAAAAACAAATTTAAACTTAATTAATATAGATGAACATATTAGTGATACAGAAAGTATATATAGTGTATGTTCTGAAATCATAACAGTAAATAATGATTCCTCAGATAATGATGAATTCATAGAAAGAATATCAAGTTATATGAATGTACTTCCAGAATGTAAATAACATAATTGGGAATATAGAAAAGGAAGTCTATATAAATGTTGCACAGTATGTAAATTATATCCTAGTATGGAAAATAGGTATCAATGTAGTAATTGTTTTGAAGAAAGATGTAATAGATGTGTACCCCAAAAAGAAGACAGAGGAAAACAAATTATGAATTTACAAGAAAAAGATACTAAAAAGATATACATTATGCAAACAGAAGTAAAAGCATTGCAAGATCATATTACCATACTATATAGTGAGATAAGTGAATTAAAAGAAATAATAACAAAACAAAATGAAAGATTACAAGGATTAGAAGATTATTTGTATCAAGGCTCTCAACCACAAATGGTATGTGTAGAACAAATAGAAGAAATGAGAGAACAAAGTAAAGAAATCTCTAAGCCAACTGAACCTATAAGATTTATATGTGATAATAAAAAACTATTAAAAGAAATAAAAGTAGATTGTAAATTAAAATTAGAAAATGGGAACATATTTTATGTAAGAGCGTGGATGGATACAGGGTGTACTAGAATTGTAATTGTTCAAAAGATATTAGAACAAGAAGATTATGAACAAACAGATCGTATTATAGTATCAACAGATATAAATAACAATACTACAAAACATAAATATCAACTTAAGCCAGCACAAATAGGATTTTTAACTCAATGTGGTGAATATTCAGAATATTATTCCTTTACTGAAGTAGTAGCAAGACCATTAGATATAGGATTAAGTTTAATAATAGGATTAAGATTTTTATTAGAAGACTCTGGAGGAATGCTCCTTACACAAAATAATTTAGAAATATTTAGAAGTTCAATATTAACACCAATACAAGTAAAAAGAAAAGACCCTTTAATTGTAGATTATAAAGAAAAGAAAAATAGTTCTGAAAAGAAAATAGCAAAACAAAATATAAATGAATGGAATAATTCTTTAAATAAACAAAGAAAATCTGAATGTGATTGTCTAATAAAAGGACAATGTAAAATTAATCAACCTATTAAAGAAGAATAATTTTTAGAAATAGATTATTTAGATATTGAAGATAATTGTGTAATAATAGACTTAGAGGATTTTAATGAATTTTTTAATCCTATACAAGCTTATAATATATTAGAAAATAGTGATATACAAGATGTTATTAGTAAATTAGAAAAATTAGAAATATTTGGAGATAACCCCTTAAAATATTGGGATATAGATAAACCTATATGTGAAATAAAATTGAAGAATCCAGATATAAGAATATCTACTAAAAGTATTAAACATACTATGATAGATGAAAAAGATTTTAATCTTCATATAGAAGAACTGAGTAAATTAGGATTAATTAGGAAATCAGATAGTAGACACAGATCAGCAGCATTTATAGTAAAGAAACATAGTGAAATAGTTCGAGGAAAAAGCAGAATGGTCATTAATTATAAATGACTAAATGATAACACTATAGAAGATGCATATAATATTCCAGACAAAGATACTTTAATTTCTCATATACAAGATTGTAAAATATTCAGTAAATTCGATTGTAAAAGCGGTTTCCATCATTTTAAATTAAAAGAAGAAAGTATAGAATGAACGGCTTTCACAACTCCCTTAGGACATTTTGAATGGTTAGTAATGCCTTTTGGGCTTAAAAATGCACCAAGAATATATCAAAGAAGAATGGATGAAATTTTTCTAAAACATAAAGAATTCTGTATAGTATATATAGATGATATTCTAGTATATAGTAAAAATATAAAAGAACATATAGGACACTTACATGTAATATTCTCTCAGTTTGTTAAACATGGAATTATAATTAATAAAAAGAAAATGGAATTAGGAAAAACTTATATTAAATATTTAGGATTAGAATTATGAGAAGGTACTATAAAACTACAGCGTCATATTTCCCAGAAAATTATAGAATTTCCTGAAGATTTAAAATATTTAAAAACACTACAAAGATTTTTAGGATTGTGTAATTATGCTAGAAATTTTATAAAAGATTTTGGCAAATATTTAGGGCCATTATATCGCAAAGCATCAATAAAAGGACAAAGATATTTTAATAATGAAGATAAGAAATTGGTTAGACAAATAAAAGAATTAGTAAAAGATTTACCTCCTTTAACATTACCACTTAATACAGATTATAGAATAGTAGTAACAGATGGATCAGAGTTAGGATGGGGAGCTGAGTTGAGAAAAAAGCCTAATAAATATTCAGAAAAAGAAACTGAACCAATATGCAGGTATGCTAGTGGTAAACATAAAGTAAAAAATCTTAGTGCTATACACTATGAAATAGAAGCAGTAATCAAAGGCTTAGATGCATTTGAAATTTTTATTGTAAATAGAGAATTTACTTTACGAACTGATTGTGAATCAATTGTAAAATTTTATAATAAATTAAATGAAAATAAACTTGGAAGACGAAGATGGTTAATTATAACACCTCACAATTCTAAATTAAATAATTAAAGTGTTAAGTGAGAAATTAAGTGAAGGATTAGTGAAAATCCCAATGATTATGTCAAAATACAAAGAAAGGGCAAAACGGTAATTAGCCAGCACGCAACCCTAGGAAGGTAAAAAATCGAGCAGGAGGTCTCAGATGATAAAAATAAGTCTGGAAATGGATTCAGAACGAAAAATTGAGTGGATAGGCAAGTTTCAGAAAAATCAGTGAATAGTGTTTTTCGCGGGTAAAAATACCGCAGTCAGATTGCACCGTAAAATGTGCCAGTGGAATCTTGAGCTCTAGGTTTCAAATATTGATTTTAAACGGTCCATAGAAATAGGAAATATGATTTCTGATAATATTTAAGGGATTTAAGTCAATTTGTGGAAGTTTGTTAACGGAGCGCGTTGTACCTTAGAGCAGTGTTATTCCGAACAACCGGAAAGCTCCAAATTTTTATCTAAAAGAGTAAAATTAAAGGACTTTGTTAAGATGAAAAATTATAATTTCTCATTAGGGTTTTAAATAGTGAATTTCAGTGATGACCGGTGGGAAATTCGGGTGAGTTTTAAATCACGTGGGATCCGGTACCCACTTAAAAGTCACTTAACCTTAAGTTCCTTCTTCCCCACCCGTGTTTCTCCTCCTTCCAGCGCACCCCAACAGCCCTTGGCCACCATTTTTGCGCCATTTTTGCTCCTTGCCACAAGCCATCCAATTCTCAACCAAATTCAACAAAGTTTGTGTTGAATCTTGATGGAAAACACCTCCTAAACCCATTGGTAGCCTTGTTTAGCCTTGAAATTGAGTGTGTGAGGAGATCCATGCCCATTTAGGTGTGGTTTTCAAGGGATAAAAGGGTGATCATGATGCTTTCAAATGCTCCAATGGTGGAGTATGCTTAGGTGGAGCCATATACCATGCAATTGGGTAAGTTATTTCAACATTTCATTGGTTAAATTTTGAGTTGTGAAATTGCCCCTAAAGAGGGATTTTGTGATATGTGGTGTTAGAGAGCTCAAATGGAAAATGTCTATTAGATGATAATGTCTTAGAATGATGTATTAATGCTAGAAATGCAATGAAAATTTTAAGCGGAAAAAATGGATTTTTAACTTAGAAAAAAATTGATGCATGAAATGGAATTTTTGAGTTTTGTGTTAATGTGTGGTATAGTGAATTGTAGTGTGATTATATGATGTTAGGAAGTGATTATGTGAGTTGTGGGCCATAGGAATTGAGTGGAAATCCTTGGTTTGGAGTAACCAAGATTAGGCCATTTATGTACAATTGAGCAAATGGATGTTTTAGAACACTTTGGTGTTGTGTTGTGTGATGGAAAAGTTATTAGATGGGTTGTGTGGTGATTGGCATGTGGAAGAATCAATGTAAAAATGATAAATGTTGAAAGTGGCAAAATGTGCCTAAAGGGTAATAATTCGCAAAACGTTGCGAAAAAGTCGTAAAACCGTAAAATGGCGATTGAACTAGCCTTTGGGTAACCTAAGTAAGTGAATTAAAATGAGAAAGAAAATTTAGAAAAATAAAACCTAAAATAACCCTATGATGGCCGAACCTTAGAGGGAGAGAAGAGGAATTTGACATTTTCGCGTTTTGACGTATTGTGACTGAAATTGATGGTTGTGCATGGTTGTACAGGTTGCCGTATGTGGACATAGACTTGGAACAGTGGAACAGTGGATTGCCCTTGGTCCTGGATCAAGTGGATAGAGGTAAGTGATGTGGTTTACATATGGTATGTTGAAATTCATGAGTGGATTCAAAGTTCTAAGTGTGTGGAATGGTCCTCTGTGTAGGCGTTCCCGGAGAATCAAGTTGTAAGTGGAGTTCTGCGGAGCTCAGTGAAAGGAAAAAGAAAGGTAACCTCTTGGTACTGGGGCTTGTTCCCCTTTTGTGTTCCACCTTGCTAGTTGATGGCAACGGTAGGAAGTGTGTATGAGTAGTGTAGAACAGCATGAGCATGCATGTGCATTATCACAGTGGGTACTTATGTACCAGATCTCTGGCCAATAGATATTTTTAGCCTTCGGGCAAGTGTTTCCGAACTGCCACTGGATAGGTCTCCGAGAGGGAGTTCCAGTTGACCCAGGGTCGTGGTGTGTTATCCGGATAGGAGCACACTAGGTTGTCTCGGGTGTATATGGTTGGAAGGGGTACCTTGGTGGGTTGTTCTATGAACACGCCAGGGGTAGTACCCATAGGCGTATAGCCGAGGACATGGCGTGGTATTGGTAGCTACCATCCCGCATGTCGTAGTTGTTCTGATATATTCCCCCTTTCTCTAAATCACTTGCTTTATCCCGTTTTATAACAGTGGTGTTGTTTTTATGCTATTGATATACATCGAAGTGAACCATTGGGCAGAGTTTTCTCCAGAACCTCTTGGTTACTGAGATATATCCGTATATCTCACCCCGTCTCGGGGCATTATTTCAGGATGTACCAGTGGATATGGAGCAGCGGGCAAGAAGCCCGCATGAGGACGAGTGGAGCAGTGTTGTAGAGTTTAGCTATCATGTCATTTTAGTTTATGAATTTATTTTGCAAGTGAAGTGTAACATGTAAATAATTGTAGTTTGAAGTTAAAGTTGTAAATGTAAATGTAATCCAGTGTTGTAAATGTACCATGGATGTATGTAATATGATGGAAGGGCTTTAGGCCTATTGTAGGTTTATGATTATCTGCATTATGGTTTATGCATGAAATTGAATGTTAGTTATTAAAACTATAAAGGATTGAAAAGTAAACTGTTTATGTTTTAAGTGTATATTGGATTGGGTTGTAAGAGCCCCAAGGCGTTGTTGGACCTTGTGTGTGTCACCCATTGGATTTTGCTGGATTTCAGGTGTATTAGTGGTGTTAAACAGGTTATGCAAATTTGGGGATTCTTGAAAATACAAAGGAAACTCTGGCGAATTTTCTGTAGAATTGGCAATTTTTGGGTGAACTTTGGAGGAGCGTATCTCTCTCCATAGTGGTCCGATTGGGACGTGCCATATGTCATTTTGAAGCTTAAGATGTCCCCTACGTTGTGTCAAAAGCCTAGGTTCATTGGTGGTGTGCGCAGCCCATGGGGGCTGTTGTCACACACTGCCTTGTTCTATCCTGTTTTGGGTGGCAGATTTGAGGTAGTTTTGAGAAATTAATTCCCGCTTCGTTACTTGGTCAAATTAAGCATACGATATATCAAATCGAAGTTTGGGATGTCCAGTTTATGGTGTAAAAATTTGAGAGCCATTGGTTGGGCGGTTAGGTACAGTTTATTCCATGAAGATTGTAGGTTTTAGGCTGTTTTGGAGTTGGTAGGCAATGTTGTTTGTCCATCTTCAAACGGCGATAACCGGAGCTCACGAGCTCGGAATTGAGTGTGTGATAGCTTGTTAGAAAGGTAATTGAATAAGGAAAAAAGATAACCTGGAGTGTAAGTTTGTAGTTTTATTTTGTGTTCGTGGAAAAACAAATTAGCAAGTCCGGTTAAGTGGTAAAAACGTAAAAGTGAGGAATTGGCTAAGTGGGTTTATGGGAACCCCTTAGTATCTTGTAGGTAATAAAATAAAGTGTGTAAATAGTTAAGAAAGTCTTCCGCTAGTGTTTCAGTTACGGTCACAGCTTTTTATTATTACGCTTTTTATACTTTTACTGTTCGCGTAATAATCAGAAAAAGTTTATTCTCATTTTTATAAATGAACTGCTGTGATTGTAACTGCGCTTAATATCATAATTAATGTTAACAATACCGGTACGTAACGGGCTGTTACATTTTATGGTATCAGAGCAGTTTTGTTAGGGAACTCTGATAATATATATATATAGATGTGTTATGTGCTACATAGTTGTATGTAGATTCTTATCGATTACAGTATATGTAATTCCTTAGTGTGGGTCTGATCAACCCATTCCTTTGTGTTACATGTGTGGTCATATATATATATAGCCTGATGTTGTGGCTGTTCAACTGCTCCATGGACAAAGGACGTCAGTAAGTAAATTATGAATATTAGAAGGCATAAGGAATACAGATTTAAATATTATATTTGACTTCGATGAAAGTCAAGAGAAAAGTGTATTATAAGCAACAGTGGTGTACAATTTATGATATGTACAATATGAGCATAGACGAACCTTGCAGTACTATGAAAGATAAACATATAACAGAGATGAGCTTATGAGATTGGTGAAATTCCAAGTATATGTGTAGTATAGTAAGACAGTTATGTACAAGTGGTCTTGGTGAATAGACTTCATCAAGGCGAGAGGTTTTGAACCTGAAGAATTATTGAGAAAAGGGAACAGATATTCGTATGCGTGAGTTAAACACGTCATGTTTGATTAGCAGTTATGAGACCAGGACAAGTGCGGTGCACTTGAATGAATTGGGATGGTCCAAGCAGAGAAGCAAATAGAATATTCGATGAGTAATCCTACGAGATTTGACAACTTGAAAGTATGATGCTGATAGATTGATAATGTGAGAGATATTGAAATATGGGAGTAAATTCCATTAAGAGGTAGTGTTGACTAAACACAAGTGAGGTGAACTAAGGATGAGTATATTATTATGTGTAATATGTATGAGGAAAAGTGAAGGAGTTGCCATGGATGACACAAGATCTATGTACCATGAAGACACTATTGCAGTTAGTGGAGGTCGACTCAGATTGGCAGGCGTATCAGTGATAAAGGAGCAGGATGGTTGAGATGTACAGTCATTGTACGAAGGTAATGAGAATTGTAAAGAAACTATGATCTTATGGTATATGTATAAGTACTACTAAGAGTAGTGCGCTTACGAAAATATTGGTATTTGATACGGAGGGACAGACAGAGTAGAGGTATTTTCAAGGTAAAGGGATATTTTACAACCACCAAGGATGGAAGTGATCAGGAAAATTGATGAGTTGCTCTACAGTATTGAGCATATGTTATGTGAGCCGTGACAGGCAATGGACTAGAACGGTGGCATAAGTTGTGAGTTATTGTTGTATAACAATAAGGTGAGATGGTATGATTAGTGAATGAATGAATGTAAAGCTTAATGTAAAATCAAGTGATTAGTATACGAACCAAGTGACAATAAAGTGCGAAAGTAAGAGGTTAATGAAAGAACTGATGTGTAAAGTGTGCAGAGAGTGTGGAATATTGTGGTCAGCAAGAGAGTTAATGTGTAATTCAAGATGAAAATGATAAGATTTGTTAGTGAACCGAGGTATAAATTCAGTGCAAGGATTGAGGTGAAGTAGTTATCTGTGATTCGACGAAAATGATTGGAAGATCCCTGTGTGATGGGAAATGTGAAACTTATACTGAGAAATTGAGATGTGTACAGAACTTTGAGAAAATTTAGCAATTATGGATTAGGGATTATGTTATGAACCATGGCAAGTGATTGGTCAAAGTAAAAGAGTAAACAATCTGTGAGAAGAATAAGCAAGGAAGAGATAATGGACTACGGACTAAACGGTAACAAGACAGAAGGAACTATTACGAGTTAGAAGATGTGTAGGAAATTACGAAGAGAATGTGGATTATTATAACCATGATTATGTTATAAACCAGGTCAGAGGGGTAACCGAAACGAAAGTAAACTACCAGTGAGAAGAATGACAAGAGAGAGTAAGATGAATTAACTTATAAGTAACAGGTGTATATTATACCACTACGACTAAGAGTATGGGGGCAGCCCATGTGGTAATACAGAACAGTTTTGATGTTATATACAAAGGTGATACAGACACCAAATGGACTGGGTTTATGTGTGATAGAGAGTGCACGGTGTACCAGTTTGCTGTTATATACAGATGTATTATGAGTATAAATTTCTCTGTGCACTGGGTGCATGTAATATGATTTGATAGTAGGGAGATCTCAGTGGGGGCCTATGTGTCAGGAGTGTATAGCTATCTCGGTGCGGGTTAAGTTCCCGGAGACTAGTAGTATTTGATATGAGTAATGAGAAACGAGGAAGTATTCCACATTGGTGTAACGGTTAGTATGGTAGAGATAATTTATGTAAATGCTCAAAGAAGAAACATTTGGGGGATGCCTTAGAATAGGGACAGCTAGTAGTAAGTCATTTTTACGGCATGGATCATATGGGTGGATTCTCTGATCGGTGAGTCATGGCATCTGGGGCCCTTAGGACAGCAAGAGCTCGAGGGGTTAAACCTGTGAATGTTGTTACCCACTGTATTGGGAGAGTTTTTCCATATGGTTAACGCAAGATGCGAGGTTATATATTGTAAATGGACAATACTTGGATTAAGAGTTGTGGTTTAGTGTGCAAGAACTTCGAAGTGTGATAGTGAAGCACTATTGTGGGTTTAAAGTAAGTCTGATGAAATAAATGTTGTCTCTAAGTGAGGTAGCAAGTTAGTTGGAACCCTCGTCTTATGACCAAAAAGGGATGATAACGTGAGTTTAAGTTGACAGAATGAGTAAGTGTCCTTCTAGGAAGGCTAGTGATGATCAAGATTTCAGGTTAAAACAATGAATTGTTAGCCCTAAGGAAAAGCTAAATTGAAATAAAGTCAAGTACGAATGTGTGTTAATAGATGGAAACTATAGTTGTAATTGATTACCAAAAGTGAATAGCTTGGTTTTGCTGGTAAAGTAGATTGAGAAATGTTGTATGTGATCGCATATGCCACTTATAGTGGAAAGTGTGTGGAAAATGCACAGTGTGGATGGTGTTTTGATTAAGTACTAATGAGGTATGGACAAGTGTTTGTGGTAACTTTAAATATTCTGAGAGACTGATATACCAGCTGGTGGTAAATTGTAGAAGTAGTGACAATGATGGGATAAATTTTAAGTGAATTGATAATTGAGTGTCAAGGATTCCTAGTGAATAGGACTTGTATATGAATGGTATGGCATTTTGAATAGCCCATCAGTTAATAGTGAAGTGGGTCAGAAATTGATTCGTTCCAAAGTGTTTAGTGGAAGTGAGTAAAGTTGTAAAGTAATAGTATTTTGAGTTTGACATCCAGGATTAAATGATGATGATTATGAGAAAGTGTTATAAATGAGTGGAACATAAGGTTAAGTGGTAACATCGAAGTGGAATGAAAGTTGAAAATAGTTAGTGGGTGAAAATATTAAGCATGAGTCCTCGATATGGAGGTCATCGATGAGTGTTGTGTTTAGATTGTGAGAGGTCTGAGTATGGGGTTGAGCTGACTGAGTAATAAAGTTGAGATGGTTAGTAAATAAAGATAGTAACAGTGAGTGTCAATAATGAATATGATTAGTAGATAGAAAAATTCAGGAGTGTATTGTGGTTAAAGAACCTTAAAAGGTTAATCGAAGATATAAACGATTGTGAGGATTGTGAATTTCGTATCATGAAGAGAAAGATATGGTTATGAATACCTAAGAAGAGGTAAAGACACGTGACAAGGACAAATAAAGTATATGAGTGTAGCATTCAATGTGAGTCGAAATCATAAGAAACGACAAAGTGCCCTTGAAACTAGAAAGGATGTGCTTCGGTGAAAGCTAAGAAAACAACTAAATCGTAAGAGCAGTAACAGTAATGGAAAGGACTAGTATGTCTGAGTATGGTTGAAACAGTGAGGACAACGAAAAGAGTTAAGTGCTAAAGAAAGTGAGAAGATACATGAAAACAGTTAGAGTCTATCATGGAAACAACTAGAGATGTTTGGGAACGACATTGGGTCAGAAAGACAGATGAAGATGAAAATGAGATGAAGTGAGACAGACAAATTGTAATGTGGTCGTCTATTACCGATGAATTGGTGAAAGTGTAACCGTAAGCCGTGAAGAGCTTAAAGTATTGCGAATTGAAGGTCGTGGCGCCATAAATAACAAGTGTAAAATGAGTATATGATGAACTACAGTGAGTGAAAAAGCAACAATGGTTTAAGGAAACAGTGAAAGATATAATGAGTTAAGGGGTCAGATACCCGAAATTATTAAGTTCGTGAAGGACTAAGTAATCATGGATACCGCAGAGATGAGATTTTCGATTACACCCCGTGTTACGGGACCGTTAAGATGTAATTTTGCGGACAAAATTCTAAAAGGTGGGGTGATTATAACACCTCACAATTCTAAATTAAATAATTAAAGTGTTAAGTGAGAAATTAAGTGAAGGATTAGTGAAAATCCCAAAGATTAGGCCAAAATACAAAGAAAGGGCAAAACGGTAATTAGCAAGCACGCAACCCTAGGAAGGTAAAAAATTGAGCAGGAGGTCTCAGATGATAAAAATAAGTCTGGAAATGGATTCAGAACGAAAAATTGAGTGGATAGGCAAGTTTCAGAAAAATCAGTGAATAGTGTTTTTCGCGGGTAAAAATACTGCAGTCAGATTGCACCGTAAAACGTGCCAGTGGAATTTTGAGCTCTAGGTTTCAAATATTGATTTTAAATGGTCCATAGAAATAGGAAATATGATTTCTGATAATATTTGAGGGATTTAAGTCAATTTGTGGAAATTTGTTAACGGAGCGCGCTGTACCTTAAAGCAGTGTTTTTCCGAACAACCGGAAAGCTCCAAATTTTTATCTGAAAGAGTAAAATTAAAAGACTTTGTTAAGATGAAAAATTATAATTTCTCATTAGGGTTTTAAATAGTGAATTTTAGTGATGACCGGAGGGAAATTCGGGTGAGTTTTAAATCACGTGGGATCCGGTACCCACTTAAAAGTCACTTAACCACTTAAGTTCCTTCTTCCCCACCCGTGTTTCTCCTCCTTCCAGCGCACCCCAACAACCCTTGGCCACCATTTTTGCTCCTTGCCACAAGCCAACCAATTCTCAACCAAATTCAACAAAATTTGTGTTGAATCATGATGGAAAACACCTCCTAAACCCATTGGTAGCCTTGTTTAGTCTTGAAATTGAGTGTGTGCCATGCCCATTTAGGTGCGGTTTTCAAGGGATAAAAGGGTGATCATGATGCTTTCAAATGCTCCAATGGTGGAGTATGCTTAGGTGGAGCCATATACCATGCAATTGGGTAAGTTATTTCAACATTTCATTGGTTAAATTTTGAGTTGTGAAATTGCCCCTAAAGAGGGATTTTGTGATATGTGGTGTTAGAGAGCTCAAATGGAAAATGTCTATTAGATGATAATGTCTTAGAATGATGTATTAATGCTAGAAATGCAATGAAAATTTTAAGCGGAAAAAATGGATTTTTAACTTAGAAAAAAATTGATGCATGAAATGGAGTTTTTGAGTTTTGTGTTAATGTGTGGTATAGTGAATTGTAGTGTGATTATATGATGTTAGGAAGTGATTATGTGAGTTGTGGGCCATAGGAATTGAGTGGAAATCCTTGGTTTGGACTAACCAAGATTAGGCCATTTATGTACAATTGAGCAAATGGATGTTTTAGAACACTTTGGTGTTGTGTTGTGTGATGGAAAAGTTATTAGATGGGTTGTGTGGTGATTGGCATGTGGAAGAATCAATGTAAAAATGATAAGTGTTGAAAGTGGCAAAATGTGCCTAAAGGGTAATAATTCGCAAAAAGTTGCGAAAAAGTCGTAAAACCGTAAAACGGTGATTGAACTAGCCTTTGGGTAACCTAAGAAAGTGAAATAAAATGAGAAAGAAAATTTAGAAAAATAAAACCTAAAATAACCCTATGATGGCCAAACCTTAGAGGGAGAGAAGAGAAATTTGACGTTTTCGCGTTTTGACGTATTGTGACTGAAACTGACGGCTGTGCATGGTTGTACAGGTTGCCGTACATGGACATAGACTTAGAACAGTGGAACAGTGGATTGCCCTTGGTCCTGGATCAAGTGGATAGAGGTAAGTGATGTGGTTTACATATGGTATGTTGAAATTCATGAGTGGATTCAAAGTTCTAAGTGTGTGGAATGGTCCTCTGTGTAGGCGTTCCCGGAGAATCAAGTTGTAAGTGGAGTTCTGTGGAGCTCAGTGAAAGGAAAAAGAAAGGTAACCTCTTGGTACTGGGGCTTGTTCCCCTTTTGTGTTCCACCTTGCTAGTTGATGGCAACGGTAGGAAGTGTGTATGAGTAGTGTAGAACAGCATGAGCATGCATGTGCATTATCACAGTGGGTACTTATGTACCAGATCTCTGGCCAGTAGTTATTTTTAGCCTTCGGGCAAGTGTTTCCGGACTGCCACTGGATAGGTCTCTGAGAGGGAGTTCCAGTTGACCCAGGGTCGTGGTGTGTTATCCGGATAGGAGCACACTAGGTTGTCTCGGGTGTATATGGTTGGAAGGGGTACCTTGGTGGGTTGTTCTATGAACACGCCAGGGGTAGTACCCATAGGCGTATAGCCGAGGACATGGCGTGGTATTGATAGCTACCATCCCGCATGTCGTAGTTGTTCTGATATATTCCCCCTTTCTCTAAATCCCTTGCTTTATCCCGTTTTATAACAGTGGTGTTGTTTTTATGCTATTGATATACATCGAAGTGAACCATTGAGCGGAGTTTTCTCCAGAACCTCTTGGTTACTGAGATATATCCGTATATCTCACCCCGTCTCGGGGCATTATTTCAGGATGTACCAGTGGATATGGAGCAGCGGGCAAGAAGCCCGCATGAGGACGAGTGGAGCAGTGTTGTAGAGTTTAGCTATCATGTCATTTTAGTTTATGAATTTATTTGGCAAGTGAAGTGTAACATGTAAATAATTGTAGTTTGAAGTTAAAGTTGTAAATGTAAATGTAATCCAGTGTTGTAAATGTACCATGGATGTATGTAATATGATGGAAGGGCTTTAGGCCTATTGTAGGTTTATGATTATCTGCATTATGGTTTATGCATGAAATTGAATGTTAGTTATTAAAACTATAAAGGATTGAAAAGTAAACTGTTTATGTTTTAAGTGTATATTGGATTGGGTTGTAAGAGCCCCAAGGCGTTGTTGGACCTTGTGTGTGCCACCCATTGGATTTTGCTGGATTTCAGGTGTATTAGTGGTGTTAAACAGGTTATGCAAATTTGGGAATTCTTGAAAATACAAAGGAAACTCTGGCGAATTTTCTGTAGAATTGGCAGTTTTTGGGTGAACTTTGGAGGAGCGTATCTCTCTCCATAGTGGTCCGATTGGGACGTGCCATACGCCATTTTGAAGCTTAAGATGTCCCCTATGTTGTGTCAAAAGCCTAGGTTCATTGGTGGTGTGCGCAGCCCATGGGGGCTGTTGTCACACGCTGCCCTGTTCTGTCCTGTTTTGGGTGGCAGATTTGAGGTAGTTTTGAGAAATTAATTCCTGTTTCGTTACTTGGTCAAATTAAGCATACGATATATCAAATCAAAGTTTGAGGTGTCTAGTTTATGGTGTAAAAAGTTGAGAGCCATTGGTTGGGCGGTTAGGTACAGTTTATTCCATGAAGATTGTAGGTTTTAGGCTGTTTTGGAGTTGGTAGACAATGTTGTTTGTCCATCTTCAAACGGCGATAACCGGAGCTCACGAGCTCGGAATCGAGTGTGTGATAGCTTGTTAGAAAGGTAATTGAATAAGGAAAAAAGATAACCTGGAGTGTAAGTTTGTAGTTTTATTTTGTGTTCGTGGAAAAACAAATTAGCAAGTCCGGTTAAGTGGTAAAAACGTAAAAGTGAGGAATTGGCTAAGTGGGTTTATGGGAACCCCTTAGTATCTTGTAGGTAATAAAATAAAGTGTGTAAATAGTTAAGAAAGTCTTCCGCTAGTGTTTCAGTTACGGTCACAGCTTTTTATTATTACGCTTTTTATACTTTTACTGTTCGCGTAATAATAGGAAAAAATTTATTCTCATTTTTATAAATGAACTGCTGTGATTGTAACTGCGCTTAATCTCATAATTAATGTTAACAATACCGGTACGTAACGGGCTGTTACATTAATATTAAAAGATAAATTTATTAATCATGGTTACAAAATTAATATTGAACATATTAAAGGAGAAGATAATTATATAGCTGATTATTTATCTAGAACTATAACTAATTCTTGATTATAATTTTCAGATGAAACCAGGAGACAGACCTAGAGCAATTATGCATAATCAAGAACAGCAGCAGCTAGAACAAAATCTTTATCAAAGACCGGTAGAACAGAGAACTATAAATAGTTTAAATTTTGGTAATGTTAATCTTCAGATATATCCTAGTTCTAATATATCTTTTAGACCATTAGCAGGACAAACTTTCACTTCAGAACAGAAATGTATTTTAGATAATTTATGGGTTTCATTTAATAAAGAACCTAAAGATATAAAACATTTTATAGCAGCCATGAATGCCTTAGGATATACTTTTAATTTAAGTCAAGAAAGGTTTCGATTTTACGTTTTGTTTGAAGGTAATAATCCTGGAGTCTTTAATTCCTGGATAGATGTTATAGAATCCACCAGAAATTTTAAAAATCCAAAATATAAAGGTTTCCATACAATAGATGAAGCCTTTTCTGCTGCAAGATCTTTTTTAGGTCCTCATTTTCATATACATCCTTCTCTCAGAAATTTTTCTGAACCATTACCATATTTAAAAGCTTCCAGTAACCAGACAAAAGTTATATTTTGTGATCATTGTGAAATCCTATCCAGAACAATTAGAAATCTTAATGAGGAGAGAGAATATCTTAATGAAGAGAGGGAGAGACTTCTTAAACAGATATTTATATTACAACAAGAAGTAGATAAACTTCAACAAAAATCTTATGGTTTCCCGTCCACAAAAACGGGTGAGATAGGTAATTGCTCCCTTCTGAGCAATCAAGAAGCTAGCGTAGAAGCAGGTTCTATGCCTTCACAAGCTCAAACGGTGCTTGGTGATGAAAAAACAAATTCGTTGAAGGCTGTGGCTTTGCCAAAAAGCCAAGAAGAAAATACTTTAGAAATATTAAAAAGAAAAATAGAAGAGATACTAAATGCACAAAAAGAGATCAGACAGCTAGTAGAACCTGAAAAAGACAAAGAAGAAGAAGACATATCTTCACCAATATCCGGAGATTCAATGGATACTATTGGAAGACAGAACATTGAAGACAAAGTCTAAAAGTCAGACTCTACACTATAGCCATGAAGACTCTACACTATAGCCATGAAGACTCTACTCTATAGCCATCAAGACTCTACACTATAGCCATGAAGACTCTACATTAGCAGCCATCAGGACTATGCTCTAGCTATTAGACTTTGTTTAAAGTTGTCAGAAGAAGATATAATGTCGGCAAACTCACGTCCACAAAATGCTGAATAGAAAATGTCGGCAGGGTATTTTGTAAATATAAGTGTCGGTAGGGTTTTTTTTTAAAAAAAAAAAAGTTGTAATTTTGTCAGGAATCCTACTTTTATCTGAAGTGACGATGGGGCCTAATGAGTACCCGACTCAGAAAAGAAAGGATTACCTGTTGTATTTCGTGTTTCATTTCTCAGTCTATAAATAGGTATATTGTTCAAGTGTAAACATAAGAAGGAGTGAAGTGTGAAAGTGCTCTAAGTTAGAAACATCCATGATGTCCCTGTTGTAATCCTTATGTGCTTGTAATAAAAGTATTCTATTTTCTGAAAACATCAGTTCGCTCTTATTCTCTCAGTTCTTTTAGACATCTTTTGGGGATTTCCGAAAGGGAAATCCTTCTCCTTTCTTAAGGTACTACCATGTCTTCTTAAAGCTTTTATTTTAAGTATGTGTATATTCTTCCCCTTGTTAGTTTCTTCTTTGTATATTTTATCCCTTTTCATAATAGAAAACTGAGTTAGGTAGTCTTGCCCCGTCTGGTATGTTTAACTGTTCACCAACCTAATGGAGCCAATAAGTGACCTATATAATTAATTAAAATGAAGATTAAGGTCCATGGTAAATGTAGTTAGGAAAAGTGAACCATGGGAAATAATCTTAAGATATGGAAAGGAGAGTATTGAGTAGGATAAAAGTCATTATAAAAATTTCAAATCAAATCAGTTTAGAATTTTTCTGGAATAGATTTAAATTTTTTATTATAAACCATTTCTACGGGAAATCACAATAAAAATCAGAGTGGGAATTAGAAACTTTCTTTTTACAATATACTACTTTAGATGATCCATTAAAATACATATATTATAAATATTTGTGTTCTATAGTTGATTGGATAGACACTAATCATCCTAAAGATCATTTAATAAAGACTATTTTGAAAAAGAATTTTCAAGAATTAGAATTTAACGAAGAGTATTATTATTTTCAGAATATTTACAAAGAAGAAGGATTTGTATTATTTGACGAACATAGTTTACCTTCACCAACTTATTACGATTCAGATTATTATTATTCAGATTAAAATTTTATGCATATATTAGACATAGCTTTTGAAAGATTTAAAAAAAGAATTAGTATTTGTATTTAAATATTATACAGAAGTATAATATTATAAAGAATTGTGGACTTTTTTAGACAGTGATAATCATCATTATTTAAAATATAGTTATATTAAATTCCTAAAAACAGTAATAGATATTATAATAATTAATCACGATAAACACACAGAATTAAGACAAATCTTAAGACCATATTTAGAAGAAGTTGATTTAGCAGGATACGAATATTTTAATTTTGGAGAGTGGTTTGAAGAAGAAAATAATTTTTGGTCAGAATATAAATTAATGTTTGAAAGTGAAACAGATTCAGAATAGATAAATTACTAAAAGATATAAATAATAATTTAGATTATATTAAAACTACTGAAGAAATAATAGTCAGAAAAATAAATAAGATTGATATAGAAAATTTACCAACAAAAACTGACATACAACAATTAATATTAAGTTTAGAACAAAGAAAACCAAAACCAATAGAGAAAGAAATATATCAATTAATAGAAAAACTAAGTAGTAAAGAAAAAATTTTAGAAGAAAAAGTCTTAAAAATAGAACAATTAATACAAGAATTATTAGTTTATGTCAAAAATTAGAAGAAGAAATAGATATAGATAAAAATATAGAACAATTTAGAGAATCTGCTTTAAAAATATTAGAACCTAAAAGAC
>JAVKPL010006915.1:0-28827 GCA_032173675.1 Gastrolobium villosum
TGATGAATCTTCTATAAAAGCCAGCATGACCAAGGAAACTTCTACTCCATTAACATTAATTGGAGGAGGTAGTTTTTCAATGAGCATCAGCTTCGCTTTATCTACTTCTATACCATCCTTTGAAATTTTGTGTTCAAGCACAATGCCTTCTTGAACCATGAAGTGACATTTCTCCCAGTTGAGAACTAGATTTATCTCTTGGCATCTTCTCAGCACTTTAGACAAATTGCCTAAACAATCATCAAAACAAGAGCCAAAGACAGAAAAGTCATCCATGAATACCTCCAAGAACTTTTCCACCATATCAGAAAAAATTGATAACATGCATCTCTGAAAAGTAGCAGGTGCATTGCATAACCCAAACGGCATCCTCCTATAGGCAAAAATGCCAAAAGGACAAGTGAATGTTGTCTTCTCCTGATCTTCAGGAGTCACTGCAATTTGATTATAGCCACTGTATCCATCTAGAAAACAATAATAAGAGTGACCCGCCAACCTTTCTAGCATTTGATCCACAAAAGGAAGAGGAAAATGGTCCTTCCTTGTTGCTTCATTAAGCCTTCTATAGTCGACGCACATCCGCCAGCCAGTAATTGTCCTGGTAGAGATTAATTCATCCTTATCATTTTTCACCACAGTGACACCCCCTTTCTTAGGCACGGTTTGCACAGGGTTTACCCATGCAGTATCTGATATAGAATAAATCATGCCTGCATCAAGAAGTTTAACAACTTCTTTTCTCACTACTTCTTTCATCATGGGGTTTAATCTCCTCTGAGGCTGCCTTACAAGTTTGATATCATTCTCCATGAGAATTTCATGCGTGCAGAAGGAAGGACTTATACCCTTTAGATCAGCAATGGACCATCCTAAAGCAGTCTTGTGCTCTAGAAGAACTTGTTTCAACTTCTTCTCATCATCAGTAGATAACCCGTTATTTACAATCACCAGGTATGTCTCATCATCCCCCAGAAACATGTACTTCAGAGTAATAGGCAACTCTTTAAGATCAACTTTAGGAGCACCTATTTCCTTGTCAGATTCCTTATGCTCAAGGAACTCATCAGCAGCCTTAATATCCTCCTCAAAAGGGATATGATCTCGCTCTTGCAATTCAACAGTCAATTCTTGCAAGGGAGTTTTATCTTCATGTACCACCTCTTCTAAGACATTAATTTTGAAACACTCACTATCATCATATGGTCTTTTCATAGCATCAAAGACATTGACAGTAATAGTGTCATCATTCATTCTTAACACCAGCTTTCCTTGCTCCACATCAATCATAGCACGAGCTGTGGCCAGGAAAGGTCTACCCAATATGAGAGGCATTTCATTTTCCACTTCCATATCAAGCACAATAAAATCAGCCGGAAAGATGAACTTGTCAATTTTCACAAGGACATCTTCGACTATACCACTTGGCTTCCTTAAGGATCTATCAGCAAGCTGAAGAGAAACCAAAGTAGGCTTCAATTCAGTAATCCCCAAGGCTTTATAGACAGATAAGGGCATCAGATTAATGCTCGCCCCCAAATCACACAAAGCTTTGCCAATCTTTGTATCACCGATTTCGATTTTAACGTTGAAGCTTCCAGGATCACGAAGCTTAGGAGGAAACTTCCTAGTAATAATAGTGCTGCACTTCTCAGTAAGTGCAACTGTCTGACACTCTTGTAGCTTATGCTTCCTGGAGAGGAGATCTTTCATGAATTTTGCATAATTTGGTATATTAGCCAATGCTTCAGCAAACGGAATGTTCACATGCAACTTCTTGAAAATCTCAAGGAATCTGTCATAGCTTTTTGCCTTCAATTCTGGCTTCAACCTTCCAGGATAAGGTGCCATCTTCATAAGGTACTCTTCACTGAGCTCAAACTTCTATTTCGGAAGAGTAGATTGCTCATTCCGATTATCAGCCGGTTTCACTATTTTAGGAGACTTTTCAGCTTTTTTTTCAGACTTCTCCACCTCCTCAACCTTCTCTTCCTCTTCTACCTCAACTATCGGTTTTGATGGGGATGCCACCACTTTACCGCTTCTAGTTGTAATTGCCATACAACTATCCTTAGGATTGGTAGTAGTATTGCCAGGAAAGGTACCTGGTGCTCTATCAGACAGCTGTTGGGCAAGTTGACCAACCTGATATTCCAGGTTCTTGATTGAAGCCTTGGTATTCCTGGACTCAGCTCTACTTTCCTCAATGAAAACATTGGTACTTTTTTGATTAGCCTTACTCTCTTCCATGAAAGCGTTAGTACTTTGTGCTAAAGTTCCCACTAAACGCTCCAAATCAGAAGGCTCTCTTTGTGGAATAGGTGGTGGCTTTAGATAGTTATCAGACTTCATATCTAAGCCCGTACCTTGATAATTCTTCCTTTGGTAGCTATTACCGCCAGCAGAGTTATTCTGATTTCTTGAAAAGCTTTGCTAATTAGGGCGCTGGTCATACCAAATGCCATTCACTTGCACCTGTTGAGAAGAATCTGAAGACATCAGTGTAGGACAAGCATTGGTGTCGTGATCTTCATGATAGTATTCACAGTCAAAACCAACTGCATTAGCTTGAACTTTAGAAAGCTGCATCCTCTCAAACTTTGCATTCAGATTAGACATCTGTTGAGATAACAACTTTTGCTCTGCCAGCATTGCATCATTATCATTGAGTGGCACTACTTCCCTTCTTCCCATCCTTGAAGATGTCTCATTCTCATTCTTAGCTAACTTGTCAATCAGATGATATGACTCAGAAGCTAGCTTATCACCCAAAGAACCGCCTGCTGCAGTATTGATAACCAGTTTCGTCTCTGGCAGGCAACCATTGAAAAAGATTCTCACCTGATCGCCTTGAGATAGGTTATAATGAGGAACCTTTCTCATGAGGGCCTTGAATCTATTCCAAGAGGCGCAGATGGTCTCTCCCATAAGTTGTTTGAAAGACGTGATATAATTCACCATGTTGTTGTATTTCTCCATGGGGAAGAACTCTGCAAAGAAATTCTCAGACAAGTTCTCCCAAGAAATGATGCTATCCGCAGGTTGTCTTTCCACCCAATCAAGAGCTTTTCCCTTAACAGAAAAAGGAAAAAGTCTCAATCGTATTGCATCATCAGAAACGTGTGGAGGCTTTGTGGAGTCACAGATTCTTAAAAATCTGTCAACGAATCTGTGAGGATCTTCATTATCCTCTCCTCCATATTTTTCTCTCTCAGCCAGCTGAATGATGTTGGACTTGAGCTCCCATTGATTGTTCCCAAGTTCAGGTGGAACAATTCCAGCATTGGGCCTGTTAAAGACAGGCGTGAGAATGGTGTTCATGCGAGGATCAACATTTTGATTTGGAGCAGCCATCTCTGGTATCTCAAGTGGTAGGTTTTCAGTTACTGGAGTGGTAGTTGTCTGTGCTCTTTTTCTCTACTTCTCCTTTTGAGCAATTCGTTCGCTTTTCCTTAGAAAAGCACTGCCTTGCATACAACTTCAGAGAAAAGATTAGTAGCACATATGCATAAACAAAAATAAAAATAAAATAGAATAAAATAAAAACAATTTAATCTTTAAAAATAAGATTAATTGATTTTAGAAAAACACTCCCTAGCAACGGCGCCAAAAACTTGACGTGGATCGGCAAGTGTACCGAATCGCGCAAGTAATAAGTAGTAAGTAAGGTCGAATCCACAGAGAGTGTATCTAAATCAATTAAACTATTCCTTTGAAGATTAAATATTCCAAGAGATTTTTGACACGAATGTCAGGATTGTGTGGGAATTTAAATTATAAAATAAAACGTATTTTTGCTCTTTTTTATTATTTGAAAATCAACAATGATGAAAGTTTGGAAATCTATGAGAAAACGCTGCAGTTAGAGAACACTTACCAATGATCCCCACCTTTTACTCTGGATTAAATTTAAATATTAATATATATCGCAAAATTTAGATAATTATCAGATAAACATATCAATAGTTAATTCTCAATCCCTTGAAGAATTAACCCTTTAACCTCATATAAAACCCTAATTCCTTGAGGTGCCCTATATGAAATTAAGCATAAAGATTGATAATTAAAACATCTACAATATGAATTATGTCTATCCCTAGATCATGTTCATACCGTCGTTCTATCCCCTTTCTGGATTAACCACCGCAGATTCCTCTTGTTGGCTCTAATCCTCAAATTTACTATTAATTACTAGATTGATCAGATCTAATAATAACAATAACAATACAACCAGAGTGGAACGAAATTCAAAGGATATATATATAAATATAAAAACTCAATCCATTGTATCAGGGGTTCACAAGGGTTCGTGACCCTAACCACAACAAAGGGTTTAGCTAGACATAGTCATGTTTGCTAAACAACAATTTCTCATCAAAATAGAAGAACTACAGAAATGTAGAAGAAGAAGGTGTTTTTCTCTCCAAATCTCCAGACTCCTTGCCTCCTCTGATTCAGAATGACCAAATGTGTGTTTTAGGGTTTTCTTTTGCCCTTTTATACTCCCTATGGACCTTCTTTTCTCGCAACTGACAGCTGTCCAATTCGCATCCTACGCTTGGAGCGCAGGATCTACGCTCCAAGCGTAGAGATACTGTCTGATTTTTCTTGGCTACGCTTCAAGCGTAGGATTCTACGCTTGAAGCGTAGACTCACTGCCTGGGTCTCCTCCTACGCTCCAAGCGTTGATTTGGACGCTCCAAGCGTAGAGATACTGTCTGATTTTTCTTGGCTACGCTTTAAGCGTAGGATTCTACGCTTGAAGCGTAGACTCACTGCCTGGGTCTCCTCCTACGCTCCAAGCGTTGATTTGGACGCTCCAAGCGTAGAGATACTGTTTGATTTTTCCCTGCTCCTTTATTTGACCTTTTTCTCCTATAAAAACAACGAATCTAAGTGAGAGAGTGTCTGAACAAGTTTTATTCAATAATTTCACAATATATACACCTTTATACACAATTTTAGATCTGATTCAATCCGTTTTGATCTATAAAAGCATATATGCTGGGAGCATATCAGCAGACGCTTGTGGCGGCGTGTGGAGGCCCGTCACAGCTCCGGTGGCGGCGATCCACCCACCGTTGTGCTTGCATTTCCATCATCTTTCCAACCATATATAGATTGCCCCATTATGAGATCGGAAAGTCATCGAAAAGTCTCCGACAGTACTGACTGCGCATCTTCCTTGTGGTTTCTCGATCTTGAACTTTTATGAAATATTGGAAAAATACATAGAAATTTCAAAATTAATAAAAACAACAACGAGGAAACTTAATCACATGGGATTAGCCTCCTTGTTACAAATCGAGAAATACACGAGAGACCCTAACCATGGATTAAAGCATTTTTACCGATTAAAATTTAAACTTTTATGAAAAAGAATTATAAAATACACGCAGGATTCATACCATAATTATAGAACCCTAGGTGCCATATTTCAAGAAGCAAAACTAATTACATGATCTGTGAAACTAGATTCACATACCAATGTACAACCTTGGCTCTGATATCAATTGTAGGAACTATTGGATTTATGCGGAAGCGATTTCGGACCTAGTACATTGGTATGCTTACCGAATCATCCTCGTTTCACGATTACCTCTTGGTGCGCAGATCTCGTGTAGAATCTTCTCTTATATGATTCCTCTTCACGAACTGCTCACGACAACGCCGCAGCACGAACAAATCCCCTGATGCTGGACTGTGGCAGATCTTCCAGACTATGACTCATGGGGAAACGGGAAGTGTGTGGGCACTCTCTCACTTTCAGGGAGATGACAATACATCAGCCTCTACAACCACCAAGTGAAAACCTAGAGAGACTGATGACTATAAGCAGAGTATATATATGGGTTCAAGCTGAATGGGCCTTAGGTTTCTTGGGCTTTTCTTACACACTAGGCCCTATTGGGCTTTAGTGAAAGAGCAAAACCCAACAGCCACCACTATCACCAGCCACCACCACCACTATTATCGCCGTAGCCACTGCCACTGCCACCACTACCATCACCACCGCTGTCGCTGTCACCACCACCACCGCCGCAGCCACTGTCGTCACCACCACTACCACCACCGCCGCCATTATACCATCACCACCACCATACCATACGAAAAAGGAAGTGATCATTCGAAAAAATTTTATGCTTAATAGGAATGATTTTTTGTACTATTATTTGTTCTTTTATCAAACACAATTCTCATTCTCGGAATAAAAATCGAACATATTATCAAACATATCTTTTTTCCTCAAAAATTGTTCCAAGATATAGAAATAGTAAATAATTGTTTCTTTTCAGAAATAGTGTCAGGAAACAGAATGGTTGTCATGCACACCCTACAACTCATGAAATATTGTATGTACTAACTAGAGGAGGGTAGAATTTTTAACCCATTTTTATTAATGGAACAGGCGGCGCAGATTATCCATTTCGTTATCTCCACTTTTTGTGATTATTTTATGGGATCATTTTTTCTAATGTTACTTTAGGAAATTTTGTCTAATGTTTACCGAAATGACGTCATTTTGAGGCGAAAATTATGGTGTGTTTGTAATTTAAATTTATTCTAGAGTTATAATAATTTTTATCATTCTAATTTTTTAATCTTTCAACCCGAAAATGACGTAGTTTCGGAGAACATTAGACAAAGTTTTCTTAAGTAACATTAGATACTTTATTCCCTTATTTTATTACAAAAAGGAAGCGATATTTAAAAAAAATATTAATCTTTCTATTAGTTACTCGAGTAATACGATACCAATACAGTCATATCTATTTTAAGAAATAGTTCTCGTAAGATTATTTTCCTTATTCTCAAAGTTCTAATTCTAGACAAAGAAGAATAAATTCCTTATCATTTGAACAAATAATTACTAGTAGGGATAGGATATTGTGACACACAAATAATGTTACGCACAATATTACGACCACATCTTAACCTTTGATTTTCGCCAATCAACAGTTATCATTTTTCAAATCAAACTTATTAATTAAATATTAATTCGCAATAAATGATAGGACCATTAATAAAATAATCATGTGAAGTCCCATTGAATAAGTATGATTGGATTTTATTAGATTGGAACTAAATAACTATGGGAGGAGATTTAAATTAAGAAATTAATTTAACCTCCAGGCGCATTGTGGGCCTATCAATAAAATAATCATTTGAGGCCCCAACGGATAAACATGATTGGATAATTATTAGTGAAATGGAGCCTCACATGATTATTTTATTAGTTAAATAATTATCCAATCATGCTTATCCGTTGGGGCCTCACATGATTATTTTATTGATAGGCCCACAATGCGTCTGGAGGTTAAATTAATTTCTTAATTTAAATCTCCTCCCACAGTTATTTAGGTTCAATCTAATAAAATCAAATCATCCTTATTCGATGGGACTTCACATGATTATTTTATTAATGCTCCTATAATGCGCTTGATGGTTAAATTAATCTCTTAATTTAAATCTGCTTCCATTCAACATAAGCAACATTTTCCAATTTCCAAGAATTATTTAATTGAGAGTATCCTTTGTTTGATTTCAAAAACTATATAAGCAAGAGAGCCGATAAACGTGCACTTAGCTTAACATAATTTTGAAAGCTTTAAGGTCCTCAAAATCCGGTCACTTTACGTCAGGGTGTGCTCCAAACAATCATGATACATGAATGTTGTACGCAACGTGTGTTATTCCATGACCATTTCTGAAAAAACACAAATTACTCGCAAAATAAACTATTCTCTTAGGAAATTTACTTTAATTATTTTTCTAGATTTAAATCATCCAAAGAGCTGATTTAATTATTAATCTAGATTGCAACAATCATAATAATTATCATTTATGGGGATGGTTTGAAATCAAAATAATTTTCGTAACTATTATTTTTCTTGATTTTAATTATCCAAAATTAATTAATTCAATTATTAATCTAGATTTTTAGCAAAAATCATAATAATTATTAATTAATCTTTTTAGGATAATTTAAAATAAAATAATCTCATAATAACTATCATACTAGTCGCTGAAGATATAATAGCTATTATGCTCATGTAATCATACAAGTTATGCAACAATATGGCACCACATATTGTATATGGCATGTTATCGCAATAAAGCATGTTATCAATCATATAATTCATATAAATCAATAAAAGCATTAAATAATAAAATCTAATTACTTTAATCCATGGCATTCCTATTTTAAACAAAATAAAAAAATAAAAAAAAAGTTACAACTTTAGAATTTGACTTTCGCCTAGCTTATAGTAACTGTCTCAAGCCACTTTAGGGGCCCATGGGCCCAAAAGCCCAAAGACACAATCCTTTGGCGAGAAACCCTAGGACGCGAAAGAGGAACCCTAGCCGGCAGGTCTACTGCGCCATCACCCGAAGTCAACTCAAGCCGAAACTCCAGCGGAAAGACCTCCACATAGAAACGAGTGCACCGCCGCTGGAACCACCCAAAAAGGCGGCCGAAAGCTCCCACACTCTCCCTTTCTTTGACGGAGAGTGGCGGCCACTCGCAGATGCTTGTGCAGGCGCATGGAGGCGCGTCGGAGATCCGGTTGCGGCGATCCACCCGCTGTTGCGTTCTTCTTTCCGTCAACCATATATACTATTGTTGGGTTTTGCTCTTTCACTAAAGCTTACCGTAATTGGAAATTCAACATGATAATATATAAGTGAAACTAGTAGAAATATTAGTATCACATGTGGAAGAACAATATCAAGAATAAGAGGACCCAATCTTGGATCTACTTGTAAATACGCAAGGTCTAGTGCGGTACATTCGTAGTGGGAGAGAACATTGTTAACTCTTAAGTTGTCTCTTGTTGAGTGACATTGATCCTACTAGTTACGATAATGCACTAGAAGATGTTGTTGATAAAGTGTTGCTCAAGCTATGAACAATGAGATGGAATACTTGCATTTCAACTTCGTTCGGTCCCTAGTAATGGCACCAAGAGGGGTAAAACCCACTAGGTGAATGTGGACATAAAAGGCAAAGAGAGAATGGATAGGAAGGTGAAAGCCTTCAAAGCTAGCTTGGAGGCAATTTTTGCCAGATGCCATGCTTGAGTGTATCCAGATTCTCTTAGTTGCTATAAGTCTCAATTATGAGATTTCATTTTGGGAGTTGGATGTCAGGATATCTACATACAACAACCAAAAGGATTTATAGCAAATGGGCAGGAACACACGGTATGTACGTTGTGAAAGTCTATTTCATAGACTTAAAGCAAGCATCCAGGTCTTAGAAAATCAGTTTTGATCAGGTTATCAAAATTTTGATTTTGAGAGAAACTTGATGAATGATGTGTATTTGTATGTAAAGGATCCAACGAAAGACAGTAGATTTTCTGGTACTTTATGTAGATGATATGCTCCTTATTGGAAACAACATGAAGGTAATATCAAACATAAAGAGTTGGCTAAGTTATTGTTTTGGTATGGAAGTACTGGGGAAGATAATTATATTCTTGGTATAAGACTCTTATGAGACCGGAAGAATAAGTTTTTGGCATCACCTCAGGCTACTTACATTGACAAAACTCTTGCCAAAATTCAACATGAGTATTCTAAGAGAAGAATGATAATTCTTAGATGTGGAATTCATGTTCTTAAGGAGTAACCAAAGACTTCTGAGAAGGAAGAATGCATGAGCATGATATCTTATGCTTTGGCAAAGGTAGTCTCATGCATATCATGTTGGGCGTTAAACCAAACATCTGTCCCGCAGTGGGAGTAGTGAGATGGTATCATTCTAGATCTAGAGGAACACTAAGATTATTGTTAAGCATGTACTCAAGTATCTTTGGAGAACGAGAGATTATATGCTGGTATATTCTAGTGGGAGTCTTGAAAAGTTGAGTTTTCACAGATTCAGTTATTTCAAGTGGATATTGTCTTAAGAAATCAACCTTGAGCTATGAGTTTTTCACTAAACTCAAATAGCATTAGAGGTGGATCTTGTAGAACCAGTTACTAAGAGTTTTTCTGAACTTGTGTTCAAGAAGCATGTTACTTTCTTGGGTCTTAGGAGGATCCCAGACTTGCATTAAGCGAGTGGGAGATATTAGGTTCATTGTGCTCTTGGAGTAAGACAATGAAATAATGTAATCATTTTCTGAATTTTACAAATGAGGTACTATTTATTTTGCGCACTATTTACAAACATCAAGGTCCGGATCAATTGTGGAGTATATGATCATATGGATACGTTCATGGAGGACATGATCATAGGTTCTCACAATTGATGAATAGATTCACAGCTGCTAAATAAAGTTGGGCACTTTATTTAGGCTGCAATATTTTATGAAATGGTTTTGTCCAAATCATTGTAAAATATTAGTGTGAATTAACATTCGCATTGAAAGGATCAAGGTGAGATTTGATTAAGGTTGTTTTTCTGTCATAAGGTATCAAATCTCCAGTTAACTATAGTTATGTAATTGCTCTTAATCTTGAGTTTATTATAAATAGGTAGTCAAATAGTTTTTATTCTTTGATTTACCAACGGTTGAGGTTCGATCTATTGACGGCCAATAACTCGGTATTTTGGGAGTGAGATTATTTGATTATCAGTATTTATGAGATAAACAACATGGTTTGTAGGATATGTCCCCTTGATATGTTTCGATACTTGGATAATAAAGACACTGGCCAGTGCATGTAATCCATTAGAGAAACTATCGTAGTCAAGGGAATAAATAATTGATTGAGTTACAGAAAACTTGTCAATCAATTATAGACATTCTACAAAGTGGTGATGCATATTCATGTTATAAGTGTTATTAATGTTGGAGTTCAAGTTCGGGCTTTCAGTGGAGTAGCACCGAATTAGATAATCATTCATTGATTATCAAGAGCCTTGATTAATAACATATGGTAGAACCCCAGGCTAGCTCAAGAAAAAGGATGGGACAATTTCAGTTGATGACGACTAGTGAGATACATGGACTTGGGCTTTGTGCTCAAGTTTGTACTCGAGAGCAAGTAGGAGATTGTTGGGTTTTGCTTTTTCACTAAAGCCCAATAGGGCCTAGTGTGTAAGAAAAGCCCAAGAAACCTAAGGCCCATTCTGCTTAGGGTTACGGTTTCTTGGAACTCATATATATACTCTGCTTATAGTCATCAGCCGCTCTAGGTTTTCACTTGGTGGTTGCAGAGGTTGATGTATGGTCATCTCCCTAAAAGTGAGAGAGTGCCCACACACTTCCCGTTTCCCCTTGAGTCATAGTCTGGAAGATCTGCCACAGTCCAGCATCAGGGGATTTGTTCGTGCTGCGGCACTGTGGTGAGCAGTTCGTGAAGAGGAATCATATAAGGGAAGATTCTACACGAGATATGCGCACCAAGATGTAATTGTGAAACGAGGATGATTCGGTAAGCATACCAATGTACTAGGTCCTAAATTGCTTCCGCATAAATCCAATAGTTCCTACAGTGGCGGCAGTGGCTTGGTAGTAGTGATGGTGGTGATGATGGCGGTGGTGATGACGACAGTGGTGGTACAACGATGGTGATGGCGGTCATGTCGGGATGGTGGTGGTGGAAAGTGATTAAGAGATACTAATATTTCTCATTTTGTGTTCGGAAACAAAAATGCAAAAAAAAAAAAAAAATTGATTCGTTTTCTGTTCCCTAGCATAAAAATTGAATCGGTTCATTCTCGAGAAAAATAAAATAAACAAGTTTTTTCAATACTATTTTTATCCATTTCTGTTCCAAGAAATGAAAATTGAAAAAAAAAATTAATTTTGGAAAGATTGTCATGCACCCCTAATCACCCATAATTTTGATACTATTTGGCCATTCAACTCGTGATAAGGGACAAATCAAGCCAGAGAGATGAAGTGAAGCATGGTATTGAAACTTGGTGATTCTATCACCTATTTGCCCATCGATTTGCTTCTCCAATCGTTTTCAACATTTTATACCCTTCAAACCCAAAGAAGCATTATTATTTTGTACTAAACAAAAAAAACAGAAGCATTATTATCACAAATCAATCCCCTAGTGACATTTGCATTTTTTGTTTATTCCCTTATTGTATACTGATTCCATGTTCATCTTAATCATCCAGAATTGTCTATATCTTATTCCGTGCCCATTCAACACGGGACCTTCTTATATAATTCAAGTTCAACTCTTTAATTTTAAATCCAAAATGTGTACGTCAAAGTTATCAATTAATTAAGGGATTTGATTTTCTCATGTAAAAGGAAAAAAAAAAACAAAACAAAATTCATGCTATAGACACATCTTACTTGGAACCCACATCTATTAAAATTAAAAAAATTAAAAAACAAAAGAAAATGTTACACAAAAATCAAAGAGTCACTAGTAGAAGAAAATAACTATGAGAAATCAAAATATCAAATGATGAGACTTGAAATTTAGATACATATAATGGGGAAGGATATTGTGACAACCAAGTTGTGTTATTACCAAGTGACTACCAATCAATCTCACCGTTAGATCGATTATCTTGATCTAACGGTTATATTTATTTTCATCTTTTTATGGTCATGATTCCCTATATTTAAAGTGAAAGCATTAAATATGGTAAATCATAACCATACAAAGGTGAAAATAAATATAAAATATTAAATTTGGGAAATCACGACCATACAAAGATGGAAATAAATATAACCGTTGGATCAAGATAATCGATCTAACAGTGAGATTGATTGGTAGTTACTTGGTTGTAACACAACTTGGTTGTCACAATATCCTTCCCACATATAATAAGCATAAAAGTAGTTCAATCCTCGCATTAATTTCTTAACCATCAAGAAATTCACTATTAATATAAATCATTAAAAAAGCCATAACTCAACAGCTTAATCTTTTGGGTTGAATTAATTTTTTATATGGTACCAGAACTTCAATTACCATAAGTTCACGAGTTTGATCCTCACAACTTCCTACATTATGGTGGAATTATATAAACACAAGATAAAACCAAACATTGAGCTTATGTAATATCCACGCTTCAAGCCCAAATGACTTTTGCGTGAGAGGTGTGTTAGAGAATAATATAAACCATTAAAAAGGTCATCATCCAATAACTTGAACTTTTGTATTGAATGTGTTCTTTACAACTTAAAAATTAACTGTATGCTAAGTCTTACTATCAAACAAAAGCCCATAGGTTTGCTTCTCCTATTGTTTCCAATATTTTATAGGAACGGACCCACTTACCACCAAAAAAATTTACAACTCTTACAACCAATTTAATCATCGTTGATTTCCGTCAAATCTAACGGTTATAATTTATTGAAAATTAATAACATTTATTGTGTCACATTTATTAATTTCTAATAAATTATAATTGTTAGATTGATGAAAATCAATGGTGATTAAATTGGTTGTAAGAATTGTAAGCTTTTTTGGTAGTAAATGGATCCTCCCCATGTTTTATACCCTTCAAACCCAAAGACGCATTATTATTACGAAATCAATCCCCTAATGACATTTGCAAATTTTTTTATTCCCGCCCATTCAACACGGGACCTTCTTATATAATTCAATTTCAACTCTTTTATTTTTAATCCAAAATGTGTACATCAAAATTACCAATAATTAATTAATCAAATTGTCAAATGATGAGACTTGAAATTTAGATACATAATTGTTCTGTCCTGTGGACAGAGATGTTCAACCTTTGTTAGGTTGATTGATCGCTTTGGACCGTATAGCCTTGACCAGGGGTATCTATGGAAAAGATATCCCTATGCCTAGCTTGATCACTGCAAAGTATATGAATGTGGTGATAGTGTGTTGTGTGTGTATCGAATATCAAGTGTCTTGTTCTGTCGAGGAGCCCTCCTATTTATAGGGGCTGCCTCTGATTTGAATTGGTGTAGCTGAGCTGTAATGACGCGGGATCATTAATGCTTTGCCGGCCGTTACCAGAGGTTACGTAATGCCATCACGTCTCCATAACTACAGCCCGTTTCAGGTATACGAATGGGGAATATTCGATGGGGCATTCCGGGTTGAGGAGGTGGGCCCGTTTGGTGTGGGCCTTCTTACCGGGTTCATGAAGTGAGCCGACTTATATGGGCATTTAGCCCGGGTACATGGTACAGATCCATAACAGTTGCCCCCCAGCCAGGTTATCCGATATTTCGGGTTGCCTGGATGTCTGAGAATGCGGGTGATATAACCCGGAATGGCTTGTCGATTATGCTTTGTTTTGTGGCTCTTTTTCGGATCTCGGTCAATCTCTCTCTTTTACGCACGTCTGGCCACATGTCATGGTTCGCGTGCCTTTGCGTGCTGCAGCTACTTCATGCAGTCTTGTTTATCGTGCGCATTTATGAGTGTCATCATTTTAGTGTGTCGAATCATTGCCTTTTGCGGCGATGGGGTGGCTGCGCCTTTAGCACTCCCACGTTGTTTTGCCCGTTACGCGCGGTTTTTGGCGTTTGTAAACCACTATGTGTTTGGAATGACCATATTATCCCTGCTCCTTGGCCTTCCTGTGGCGCTCTTTTTATTCTGCAGTTTCTATTTTTCTTTGTCATATTCCTTTGTCATTTGCTCAGCTATCGTTTCTAAGCTCCTGCTGTTTACTGTGATTTCATTTGCTGCACCTTTCATCTATTTGCACTTCCATAATCAGGTATTTTGTGTTTTTTACTTCTGCTTGCATTTTCTTTCTCTTCGTAGCTTTAACATCTTCCTCGCTTTTCTGAAACGTGATTTCCTGTTAAAGAAGCGTTTTCTTCTGACCTTAATTTTCTTAACAAAAAATGGGAAGGAAGAAATCCTCCTTCCCTGTTTTGCGGTGCGTCCAGGAGGTTGACGTGAACTCCAATTTGTTAGAACGAATTCCTCCTGGTGCCCGTTATTGGCTTTGGGGGATTCCCAGGACCGCAGAGGAGGAACGGCAAGCCATGTTTCGTGGACATCGTGGTTCAAAACCTCGTAAAGGTGGTCGAGGAGACCGTGGTCGAAGAGACCGTGTATCCTCCAAATCCCGGGTTCCACATTCTATCCGGGTTCCATCACCCAATCCTTCCCTTCCTTTATCTGAAAGTCCCAGATTTATGAGTTCTGGCCTTGGGAATTCTCGCCCTTCTCTTCCTGTTCCCCAAGATGGCCCTTGTTTTTCATGCGTTTACCTGAGCTCTCAACTCGTCCAGCAAGGATGTAGCTCTTTAGCAGACTCTACCCTTGATAGTTGTCGTCATGGGAGCATTCCAGTTCCTACTCCTTTATCCGGCCGAGTTAATGAACCAATTACAATTTCTGACCTGTCCTCGTCGTCATCTAGTGATTCATCTGATAGCACTTTTATTTCAGGTATATCCATCCTCTTCTGATACCCTTTTTGTTTGCTTTTCATTTCTAGGTTTTAATGGCATGTGTCCCTGAAGATGTAGATGAGTCGGGTTCGAGCGAGTCGTGTTTCGAGTCTCCCCCTTCTTCTCTAGTTGCTCAATTCCCCTGGGTAACATATGAGGTTTTAAATACCACGTCTGGAATGAATTCCGATGACGTTGGTCTTCCTGTTGGGCAACTGGAAAATTATGATATTTGCCCGCCCTCCGAAGATGAACCCGTGTGTTCTGGAGGGGCAGAGAATGAGCCCTGCTCTTTCTTTTTTTATCGAGATGTGATAACACAACTCGGTGTTCGATTTCCTCTGACCGAGTTTCAGATGGAAATTCTTAATCATTTGCACATATGTCCCACTCAACTCCACCCCAATGGCTGGGGTTTTGTAAAAGCTTTTGAACGTTTTTGCGCGTATCTGACGCTTGTCCCGTCAGTTTGTGTCTTTTTCTATTTTTTCCAAGTTGTATCCTGCCGCACTGGTCGCGAACCTCCTGAACGGAAGGGATGGGTTACCGTTCGCGGAGTCCCAGGTCGCAGGTTATTCCGAGTTTATACTGACTCCTTTAAACATTTTAAGGATCAGTTTTTCAAAGTTTCCTCCCATCCTGAAAAGGAGGTGTGGTTTCTTAATAACTGCGGGACTGAGGATGTAGAGGGAAAGTTCCCTTTATGCTGGTCGTTTGATCACTTCCGGTTTCCCCCCGCAAGTTACCGTTTTAATGAATCCGAGTTGAGCCCTTCGGATATCAACACGGCTATTGCTATTGGGAGTTACCTGCGAACCCGACAGCCTGCCAGTGTTGCCTCGTTGATTTACAAATCTCAAGAGGAGCTTGACCTGGAATTAAGTATGTTCATCTTTGCATTTTAATTTTCTCCTGAAATTTTTGTTGCCGTACCTAACACTTGTTTTATAGTTCCAGATATGGTGGGTCAGGCTCAAGAGGATCAAACCAGTAAGAAAACTGACCAACCTAGTTGGTTATCTGTTTTGAGTCGAGGTGCTACTGCCAAAGCTGCTGCCAAAGCTGCAGATCCGCCTAGCAAAAAGCGGAAAGTTGTCGATGAGCAGCCTAAGAAACCTGCTGCTGAAAAGCCTAAGACTGTTGAAAAGCCCAAGGGAAAACCGGATAAGAGCATTCCGGCTGCTCCAGTGGTGACCCCAGCTGTCATCATGCCCCCTCCTTCTGCTGGGATTTCCAAACATGTGTTGTGGAAATCCGGTCTTACCACTCCTCTCCGCGAAGCCATCTGCCCGCCAGAGATATTTTTCAACTCTTCTCCCTTCACAGCCGCGCAAATCAAAGAGCTGGAAGATATGGAGGTTGGTTGTATGAAGATGTCGGGTATGGTCCGACCTTTGCTGTCTCTGAAGAAAAACTATCTTCAGACCTACAACGACTTGGCTGCTTGCCAAGGAGAGAAATCGAAACTCCTGGCTGAGAAGTCGAAGCTCCTGACCGAGTTAAAAGAGGTCAAAGATGCGCTGACGAAGGAGAAGACGGAAGGAGGGAAGCTGACGGAGGATCTCTCTTCCACCAGGGAAGCCTTGGCCAAAGCCCAGAAGGATTTCAAGGACCTTAAGACTGTGCATGACTTTAATCATAAGTCGTTGACGGCTATTAAGCAGAATTTTGAAAATCTGGAGGCGAAGCTGGAGGAATCCGAGTCCCTTGCCCAAGCTTATAGGGGGGAACTCGAAAAGGCCATAGCGGGTTCTTTTGAGAATGCCCTTAGCCAATTGCGGGTTGTGAATCCCGGGTTGCAGTTTTCCATACGTGGCATCCATCCGCAAGCCTATGTGAGCAATGGTGCTATCGTTGGGTGTCCTCCAGAGTCTCCACCCTGTGACTCGGCCAACCCTAGTGAGGATCGCTCCGTGGAAGAGAAAGGCAAAGAGGTCAACACGTGTCCCCCCCTTCTTCCTAGTTTTTGTAAATTTGATTTCCAGACTTTTTAAGTCCTTCCTGTAATGAACATGTACGAATGTGCATCCAGTTTTATATAATATTTTTAGCTTTTGACTTTCGTCAGCTATTTTTGTTTAAACAACCTGGCCAAGGTTGGAGCATATTTGACGGATTCCGATTTTGTCATTTTATTTATGACGCATATTGTTGGGTTCGTTATGCAAACTAAACCGGCATATACATAGATCAAAAACGTCTATGTGAAGCTTTCCAAGGCAGAAGCAATCGTAACACCTACCCATCCCCTTCTGTAAGCAAAGGGTGAAAGGTAACTTTGACCTGATCAGGGTCATCGTTAGCAGATTGCATCTCCTGACTTGGTGAGAATTCGACATCAATAACAAATAGGAGTAGATCTTAAATAAGAAATAAATCCTCATTTATTTAATTGTTCGAGTAATATAAAGATGCCAGCATATTTGGCTTTAAAACAAAGTCCCTAGTAGAGGATAACTTTTATTATATAATAGATGAGAATTGTTCAACTATAATATGTCTTGAGTTTGTCCGCGTTCCATGTTCTTTTAATTGGTTTGCCCTCAATTGTTTCGAGGACATATGCTCCTTTTCCGAGTTTGCTTCTAACTCGGTAAGGACCATCCCAATTAGCTGCTAGCTTGCCTTCTTTTGCGTTGCGGTTACCAACGTCTGCCCTTCTGAGAACTAAATCATTGATCTCAAAGCTTCTAGGTCGCACCTTTTTATCATGCTTGGCCGCCATCTGTTGTTTGGCCGTGATATCTCGACAATGAGCTAGAATACGAGTTTCCTCAATGAGATCTAACTCGGTAGTGAGCATTTTGCTGTTTTGCTGCTCGCCTTGTTTTATACCATTCATCCGCCTCCAAGAGGCTTCTCCGACTTCAACTGGAATCATAGCCTCACAGCCATATGTCAATCTGAAAGGAGTTTCTCCTGTTGAAGTCTGGGTACTGGTTCTGTATCCCCATAGAACGAAATGTAACTGTTGAACCCAGCTTCCTTGGGCGTCGTTCATACGTTTCCTAAGTCCTTCCATAATTATTTTGTTAGCTGCCTCAGCCTGTCCATTCGACTGTGGGTGTTCGACGGAAGCGAAGCGGTGCTTGACGTGAAAGTCCTGCATCAATTGTTGGAAGCCTTTGTCCGTAAACTGGGTTCCATTGTCTGTTACCAATTCAGCTGGTATCCCGAACCTGGAAATTATGCTTTTCTCGAAAAATTTCCGGATTCTGGCAGAGGTGATAGTAGCTACTGGTTCAGCTTCTATCCATTTTGTGAAATAATCTACTGCCACAATTAACCACCTTAGTTGTCCTTCAGCCGGTTTGAATGGTCCTAAGAGGTCCATTCCCCATTTGAAGAATGGCCAAGGAGAGGATATGTAACTCATTTCTTCTGGTGGGGAGAGGATATGCTTGGCATGTTTTTGACAGCTATCGCATTTTTTCACATGCTCCTTTGAATCCCTCTCCATAGTTGGCCAGTAATATCCAGCCCGCAGCGCTTTTCGAGCTAGTGCTTTGCCACCCATATGATGCCCGTTGATGCCTTCATGGATTTCTGACAATACGTAATCAACATCTTCATAACCAAGACATTTTAGCATCGGGGTATGCAACCCTTTCCGAAACAGCTGATCATCCACCACTGTATAGTGCGTCGCATCTCGAATGAGTTTCCGAGATTCCAGAATGTCCTCTGGTTTCGTACCTTGTTCCAGGTACTCGATGATAGGGTGCCGCCAATCTGTCATAGCGGTGATCATCATGACGCAACTCGGGTTGGGCATATTTTGCTGTATTACCGTCCTGTGGTTTCCTGGATTCTTTGTACTGGCCAGTTTGGATAATATATCAGCTCGGCCATTTTCTTCCCGAGGTATGTGCTTGACCTGGGCTGTGTTGAAGTTGGCCATCAATTCTCTTACTTTCTGCAAGTATTTTACCATCAAGGGTCCTTTTGCTTGGTATTTGCCATCTATTTGTGATGCGACTAACTGGGAGTCAGTGAACACCATCACGTGAATGGCTCCGTGATCTTTAACCTGGGATAACCCAGCTATTAGAGCCTCATACTCAGCTTGATTATTTGACGTTGGAAAGTTTAACTTTAGCGAGTGCTCTATGGTGATTCCGTCTGGGCTTTCGAGAATGATACCAGCGCCACTCCCCTTTTGGTTAGAAGATCCATCAACAAAGACTTTCCAAGTTCTGCCGGTTTGGTGTTGTTCCTGGTGCGATGACGTCATTTCCATTATGAAGTCGGCCAAAGCTTGCGACTTAATAGCCTTCCGACTTTCATAACTGATGTCGAATTCACTTAGCTCAATTGCCCAACTTGCCATCCTTCCTGCCAAGTCTGGTTTATGCAACACCTGTCTGACCGGCTGGTCGGTGCGGACTCGGATCTGATGTCCCTGGAAGTAGGGTCGTAATCTCCTTGCTGTAATTAGCAATGCATATGCTACTTTTTCCAACTTTTGATATCGTAATTCGGCTCCTTGCAGCGCCCTGCTAATGAAGTAAATTGGCTTCTGGTCTTCCTCTGTCTCCTTGATTAGGACTGCACTTACGGCTTCCTCACCCACAGCTAAGTATAAGGTCAAAATGTCTCCTAACTCGGGTTTGGTCAATATCGGTGGGGTTGATAAGCATTGCTTCAATTTAGCGAATGCCTGTTGGCATTCCGGGTTCCAATCCGCTGTTGCTTCCTTTTTTAGTAGTTTGAAGAATGGGAGGGCCTTTTCCGCCGACTTGGGAAGAAAACGCGTTAATGCCGCGATTCTGCCCGTCAGTTGTTGTACTTCTTTTTTATTTTGGGGCTCCTTCATATCCAGAATTGCTCTACACTTTTCAGGATTTGCTTCGATTCCCCGGTGAGTTAACATGAACCCCAAGAATTTGCCTGCTGGAACGCCAAATGCGCATTTGGCCGGGTTAAGGCGTATGCTGTAGGTTCTGAGTTTGTTAAAAGTTTGTTCCAAATCCTTAATGTGCATTGCCGCACAAAAAGATTTGACAATCATATCATCAATGTAGACCTCAACATTCTTTCCCAACTGATCTTCAAAAATCTTGTTCATCATTCTTTGGTACGTGGCTCCTGAATTTTTTAGGCCAAATGGCATTACGTTGTAGCAATAGTTCGCCTTTTCAGCAATGAAGGCAGTTTTCTCCTGGTCCTCAGGATACATTGGGATCTGGTTGTATCCCGAATATGCGTCCATGAAGGACAAGAGTTGAAAACCAGCCGAGTTGTCGACCAGCTGGTCTATATTGGGCATTGGGTATGAGTCCTTGGGGCAAACTTTGTTTAGGTCTGTATAGTCGGTGCAGACCCTCCATTTGCCATTTGGCTTTTTGACCATCACCACATTGGCCAACCATGTGGTGTATTGTATTTCTCGAATGAAACCCGCCTCCAGCAGTTCCTTGACATGATCTGCCAAAACTTGTTGTCGTTCTGGTCCTAATTTCCTTTTTCTCTGGGATATCGGCACTGATCCAGGGTAGACTGATAACTTATGGCAACAGAATTCCGGGTCAATACCCGGAATTTCAGATGACGTCCATGCAAAGACATCTTTGTTGTTCCTGAGAAACTCCGCAATTTCTGCTTTGAGGGAAGGATCAGTGGACTTGCCAATTCGAGTGCATTGACCGGGTTTGTCCCCCAGGGTTAAGTCTTCCAACTCTCCATCGGGTTCTGGGCGTGGGACTGTGTCTTCCCTCATGTCTAGTTCAACAACATTAACCGCTTTCCTCTTGCCTTCCTTCATCCCTCCGGTGTTGGGGATGTATTTATCTCCTGGATGGGCTCGAGGGGGGTTTGCCTCCTTTACTGTGTCGAAATAACAGCCTCGAGATTCTTTTTGATCACCGCAGACTGTGATGACTTCATTGGTACTACTCAACATTTTGATCTTTTGGTGCTTGGTGGATACCATCATATCCCATTCATGTATTGTGGGTCGACCTAAAATCACATTATATTCTGAGGGGAAGTCGGCTACTATGAACCGTACGCGTTCTGATTTAAACGCGTTCTTCGTTCCCAACGTTAATCTTAGATCTATGTATCCTTTGGGAGTGGTGTGTTGCCCATTGAAGGCGATTAGCTCAGTTCTGCAAGGGTGCAGGTCTTCTTCGTCGAGATGCATTTTTTTGAATGCGTCCCATAATATGATATCAGCACTGCTTCCGGCATCAATGAAGATTTTTTTGACCCGGCAGTTGACTATAGTTCCTGCGATGACGAGTCCATCGACATGTCCAGGCATTATTCCTCGCATGTCCTCCTTTGTAAAATATAGCAAAGGAGGCTCCTGTTCTCGCTGTGCCTGTCTGAAATTGGGATGGTCTCTGACGGAGAAGACTTCCCTTAGGTATTTTCGTCTTGCGTTCATTGTGTCACCCCCACCTCCAAGGGCTCCGCTTATTACGTTGCATTCAAAGGCTACTTCTGGGAATTCATCCTGACTGGGACCTTTCCCGGAAGTGATGTTTTCTGGGGTCTTACCTTCTTGTGGATTCCTGTTTCTCTGACTGTTGTCAAACTTTCTTTTGTTATTCTTGCCTCCTTGTGTTTGGATCACATACTGCCTTAGTCGACCATCTCTTACAAATTTTTCAACTGCATCTCTGAGATCCCAGCATTGATCGGTAGTGTGGCCGGGTCCGTCATGAAATGCGCAATATTTTGACTTGTCCAGTCCGCCTCTGTTAAATATAGGCCGAGGTCTTTCCACCTTTCGCATGTCCGTCATGGCCACCTCTCTCCATATTTGCGATCTCGGGGCGTTCAGCGGTGTATATTTGTCATATTTCCCCATCCGATCTCTGGAGTCCGGGATGCGCGGCCTGTTTTCTTTTTTCCGGAAATCGTTACGATCCCGGTGCTGTGGCAATGGGTTTTTGTCTTTCAGAAGTGTGCCCTTTGCTTCATCTGGTTGGGCATTGGCTATCTCCATCTGCTCGAGTTCTAAGTATTTCTTAGATCGAGTTCTGAATTCTTCTAGTGTCTTGACTGGGTCTTTGTATATCGATTTGGCCAGTCTAGATGATCCGTCCAAACCGGCAACAATGAGGTGAACATGAACGTTCTCTGGCAAGTTGGGAACTTGTAGCGCGGCGTCTTTGAATCGATTAAGGTATTTTTGGAGGGTTTCTCCAGGATTTTGCCGTATTTTACCGAGTGCGAACTCGGATTTAGGGTGTTTCTTGCTCGTGGCGAAATTAAGAAGGAAACGCTGACCGAATTCATCGAATGAACTGATGGAATTTGCAGGGAGGGTGGAGAACCATGCCTGCGCCGCTCCAGTCAAGGTAATTGCAAATATCCGGGATATGAGAGGTTCATCAATTCCTCTGATGTACATGTCGGTATCGAAAGCATCGATATGAACTTGTGGGTCTTAACTTCCATCATACTTTGGTAAGCGAGCAGAATCAAAATCTTCAGGAAAAGGGGCGTTCAAGATCGTGCTGGTGAAGGGACTATTATTGTATTGCCCCTTACTATACCGTCTCTTATATGAGCCGGGTTCAGCCTCGCGCCTACCCCTGTCGAGATGTATCTCCTCCTGATTCCTTGGTGTACCTGTTTCTACTGGAGGAACGGGGTTTGTAGCACCCGGATTGATGGTTTGTCCTGCTATATTGATGTCGTTTTGAACAGGGTTGTGTTCATGCTCGTTTTGAACGGGGTTGTGTTCATGCCGGGCTTGATTCTGTTGATAGGAATGGCCCCGTTCACCCTCTTGCCGAGGTTCAATAATTCCTCTCAACCGACGTTCCAAGTCGCGGATTCCACGTGAATGCTCTTCGCGCATTACGCGGAGATCGTGTTGACGTTGGCGGTTAGAGCGGTCTTCCATCTCCGTCATGTGCTGTAGAATGACCGTAAGAGCTGTGGGAGCCAACCGAGATTCTTCTGGATTGGTTGATCGGACGATATTGGCTGCCAATTCTCTGGCTTGTTCTGGTGGATTCATCCGAATATTGGTTTGGCGTTGCACATGCCTCAAGGGAGTAGAGGCAGAATCTAATATGTCTTCACTAATGTGGACATGATCGTGGTTCATCACATCATCCCTCTGGTGTTGAGGTTGGTTTGTTTCCTCCAAAACCGGTTCCAGAGGTGGATTAGGTTGGCTGTTGCTTCTTGTGTGAACCACCATGATGTAGACGTGGGTTCGATTCCCACAGACGGCGCCAATGTTCTGTCCTGTGGACAGAGATGTTCAACCTTTGTTAGGTTGATTGATCGCTTTGGACCGTATAGCCTTGACCAGGGGTATCTATGGAAAAGATATCCCTATGCCTAGCTTGATCACTGCAAAGTATATGAATGTGGTGATAGTGTGTTGTGTGTATCGAATATCAAGTGTCCTGTTCTGTCGAGGAGCCCTCCTATTTATAGGGGCTGCCTCTGATTTGAATTGGTGTAGCTGAGCTGTAATGACGCGGGATCATCAATGCCTTGTCGGCCGTTACCAGAGGTTACGTATCAGATATCATGTCTCCATAACTACAGCCCGTTTCAGGTATTCAAATGGGGAATATTCGATGGGGTATTCCGGGTTGAGGAGATGGGCTCGTTTGGTGTGGGCCTTCTTACCGGGTTAATGAAGTAAGCCGGCTTATATGGGCATTTAACCCGGGTTCATGGTACAGATCCATAACAAGTCCCTTATAAAAAAAATTAGTCAGGTTCATAAGAAATTCAAAGTGGACCCATTTAGTTGAAATCGTGATCCTTACAAATTCAAAAAGGACTCACATTAGTCACATTAAAAACTAAAATGGGTCCACTTTGAATTTTGCAGAGACCATACAACTAAATTTATTTTTTTGTAAAAGATTAAAGTGGAGATAGAAATTTTTATTAGGCACCAAAAATCATATTTACTCTTTAATTTTTTGAACTGTTTCTGTCTTCTGGACCTTTGTACAGTTGCCGAAGAATTGAACAGATTTGAGTTAGCTTATCTTTAACGTTGTTTGTTTCCCTTTGGAAGGGAATGATAAAGTAATCAAGTACCTAGTCTCGACAATGAGTTTGTGAAATTGATCATACATTTAATAATAATAATAATAAAAATAAGAACAATTAAAAGAAAAACATTTTAGTGGCGTTCTCATAACCCGGATCAGCTTACAATTAAACCAAGTCTAAGCATGATTCCCAGTATCATGTTTAATTTTGAATCAGAATACAGAATTTCGTGCATATTTATATTCCACATGTCATGTCCTAACGACCCTCTACTAAAGTAACAGTTAAGTCATTAGAACCAGAATTTAGTCTACCACGTGATGATGAATCTGTCTCTGAGAAACATCTCTCAGAATATAATCCTGGTCTTCCAGGTTTGGGTAGCAACACACTCTCACTCTCCAACATCAATAGCACTAATGGCATTGTTGGCCTCTCTTCTGGGAGCTGTTGAACGCATAAAAGACCCACTTGAATACACCTTTGAACTCCTGAAGTTGGGAACTCATTCTCAAGCAACGGATCCATCAGCTCCAAGTCCCTACCTTCATTACAAAGCTTCCATGCCTAGTACATTTCCCATGTATTTTATCAATGCATAAAATCCAAGCTATCCATTTATTTTAATTTTGCTAATTGATTATATCAGATAGCTAAAGGGCAAACCGAAACATTGGTAAAACTATTTTTTCATGATAAAAAGGTCATGAGTTCGAATCCAGGAAATAGTCTCTTTGCAATTATACAAGGGTAAGGCTGCGTACAAGGATTACTTCCACCCCACACTCGTTAGTCGGGTTTAACTGGGAGTGATTTGTGTTTATGTGATTATATCAAACAAACTTTTAGGGAAGAAAAAAAATAAAAAATAAAAGATACATATTCACTGTTATACTCACATGGCCTAGGAGATTCAGTTTGTGATCCGGGTGAAGAAATCCTTTGTTTTTCTTGCCGCTCAACAGCTCCAAGAGTAAAACCCCAAAGCTAAAAACATCCGATTTGAAAGAGAAGTGTCCATCTATTGCATACTCTGGGGGCATATATCCACTGTAACAATTGCGTAACATAAAATGAAGTTAGCAGTTAAGTTCAGAAAATTGTTCAAGTTAAATAATTTGTTTTTGTGCATACTAGGTTCCAACTACTCTCTTGGTCTTTGCTTCAGTTTGATCTCCACCAAACATTCTTGCCATTCCAAAATCTGAAATTTTTGGGTTCATTTCACTATCTAAAAGAACATTGCTTGCTTTCAGGTCTCTATGGATTATTCTTAGTCTTGAATCTCTGTGAAGGTAGACAAGTCCCCTAGCAATGCCAGTAATAATGTCCAGCCTCCTTTGCCAACTGAGCACAGAACGCTTTGTTTCATCTGATTCAGAATATTACTTGAGTTATACAATATATTATGATTAAGTGAAACATGTTTCTCTAGGCATAGATGTGATTGTGGAATAGTTGAGAGACCAACCAAATAATAAGGAGTCCAAGCTTCTGTTTGGCATGTACTCATAGACCAACATTTTATCTTCTCCATGAATGCAACAACCCAGAAGCTTGACAAGATTTCGATGCTGAAGTTGGGAGATTAACATAACCTCATTCTTGAACTCCTGCAGGCCTTGTCCGGAACTCTCTGAGAGCCTTTTCACTGCTATTTCCCTTCCTGATGGAAGTTGACCCTGAAAATTCCAACAGATCCAAAATATTATCATCGTTGTTGTAAAAATGGGTTGAAAAGTAATGATAGAGTTAATTGTCCTACATGCAATTTAAAAATGGGTAAAGAAATAAAAGTTGAAGCTAAAATTTTTAGATTAAATGAATGGTTGTTGTTGAGCATTTTCCTACCATGCAATTTGCAGGAGCTGGACTCTTGTTAAGAGACTAATATGTGACATGGTTTGAAATTGAATTATCATTTTCTTTATACTTAACCAGAAAGATAGAGAGTAATTTACTTTATATACAGGACCAAATCCACCTTCTCCAATCCTATTGTAAATAGAGAAATTCCCAGTGGCGGCTTCAATTATGGCAATCTCAAATGATGGGAGTTCAAATTCATTCCTCTCACTTCTTCTAGCTCTGCCAGCACTCAATTGAAAATCTGTCTCTCTGGCTGCTTACAGAGGCAAAGATCCAAGGATTAATCAGTAATATTAATCAAAAGAGATTATGGTTCAAAAAGTACATGAGATCTTCTGAAACTAGAACTACGAGATATTTTTACCTCCATTTCTTCTCCATTTCTTAATTATCAACCATAATGCTGAGACAATAATCGTTGATGTTACCGATACAGTCACAGGAAGCAGTATGAGTTTCTTCCTTTTGTTCCGGTCAACATTTGAATCTAACATCACAAATAAAGAGATTACATGCAATACATAATAATGTATTTTAAGGAAAATTGTGATTATATTGATTATTGAGAAACAAATAATCTGTAATGTGATAAATGCACTATTACGCCAGATTAAAAGTGGACAGGGTTAAACATAATGCTAAGCTTAATGAAATCATAGCGGAGACAAGTGTACTAGTTGGCTTATTCAAAATCAAGTGAGCCAGATTTCTGAAGTTAACAGCTAAAATAGGATTAGAACTTGAAAAGGATTGGTATTATATATATGTTTACATGCTACTGCTGCTGTACGTGCAGCAATCAAATACTTGTCATATATATATATATATATACTTGAAAGCATTAAATTAGAGATATCATAACCATACAAAGTATGAAAGCATTAAATGTGGGGAATCATAACCATACACCTGTCGTTACTGTACGTAAAGCGGTTGCAGAAATGATTTTACCATATAGGGGTTTACATTTCTGCAGCTGTTGTACGTGCAACAATCAAATAGTTGCCATATATATACTTGAAAGCATTAAATGAGGGAAATCATAACCATACAAAGTATGAAAACATTAAATGTGGAGAATCATAATCATACACTTATCGTTGCTAGAAATGATTTTATCATATATATATATATATATATATATATATATATATATATATATATATATAATTTTCTTACCTTGTTCTGAAACTGGAACTCTCACGTAGAAATCTTGGCCATTCACAGAAACCTCTCTTATATCAAATACATCCCCAAACCAAGCAATGCAGCCTTTGCCACTTGCGTTTATATCTAGTTTAGCATAAGCTACACAAGAGCAGTTCTTGGAGCATTCTGCCTCACAGTGATCAATGCTGATACTATAGTTTGTATGAAACTCAGCAGCATCTGGTAGTTTCATTCCCGTAAACTGTTTGAATGCATCTCCATTTCTGCAAACCTGTGAATTCTTGCTGACACATCCACCAGACCACTTAAGCATTCTCCATTCTTGCGGAAGCCTAGGCTCAAAACCATTCAAACACTTGCAAACCGTGGAGCTTTTGATGTTACAAGTACCATAAGCACCACAAAGGCCATAATCATCACAACGATCACCTTGAATTGTGAATTCAGAGAACCAACTTGAATGATGATCATTCCATGAGAAGTGCTGAATCAAACCAGATTGACTAAGCACAAATCTTGAGATGATGTTGTCTTTAGTCTCATAAGAGTAAGACACTTCATCAAAATCAAAAACAAATATGGGTTTGAAAACTGGATTTTCCCTGAGAACTGGGTCACCTTTAAATTGTTGTCCATACCATGGTCCACTTCTGAAGACCTTCTTGTTTCCCTTATGAAGAAAAAGCTGAGGAAGGCCATGTGGATCCACACTGTAGGTATATTCTCCTGAAGAAGGATCATCAGTGCTTTTCCAAGAAGTCAAATGCCGGTTCAAACCAGTTTTGAAGTTCCAACCAAGCTTCATTCCTGGTAGCAATGTGTCAGATGGATAATCAAAACTCTGCCACAAATATCCCTCAGAGCTTTCATTTCCAAAGTCCTTCAAAACAAAGTTTCCAGTGTCTAGAAGCTGTGCCACAGGGTTTCTTGCAGGTCCAGAAGAATTTGAGGACCATACAACACTTCCTGTGTGGCTGAGAAGGATCAGATTCCCATCATTACTGAATGTTAAGGAGCCACCAGAATGAACTAGTGGCTTTTCTTTATTTGCAACCCAAATAACAGTTTGTTTTGGAATATGCTTGTACCATATTCCAAGATATTTGTGAGTGGAATTTCCAGGACTGAAGAAACCAAGTTCAAAATTTTGGGCAGGTGAAACTAGTGTCTGGTTGCCACTGATGACTTGTAGTGGAATTATGCTATCTTCTGCTTCTAAAACTATTGGAAAAAGGGTTATCAAATAGCAACAAGTAGCAAGAAATAAAAGGGTGAGCTGTGTTTTCTCCATTATTATTTTGATCCTTCAGGTTACTACTTACAAAGAAAATCTCAGTTCTTTTTAATCTTAAGTGTTCTCAAAACCTTTTGTTGATGACTCAAAAGAATACTTTAATTGGGAGCAGGTATAACTTGAGGGGCCTGTTTTCTTTCTTTAAAGTCACATGAAATGGAAATCCTAATGTTTAGTGCTCTTCTTGACCCA
>JAVKPL010006916.1:0-28548 GCA_032173675.1 Gastrolobium villosum
TTCAGTTGGAAGATGTTCACTAGGTTCAAGTGAAGTCACTCAAGGTATAAAACCTCATTTTTTTTATGGCTGTTTTGATGGCTGGAAATTATTGTTTGAGGCGAAATATGGCTGATTAGGGTTATATTTAATCATGATCCTATGATGTTGTTTTAAGTGGTTTAATGTTTCTTGGTGGTTGTTTGATGGTTTTAAATCAAACTATGCATGGAAATGCTTAAAAGGAACAAAAGGGTTTGATAAACACATAGAGATTAAATCAGCCAATATAAGGTAAAAAGATGCACATCCTATGTTTGATAAAAGTCCTAAGTGAAGCTAGGGCTTTAAGGTGGTTTAATGATGGTTGGTTCAATGGAAAATGGTTAAAAGTTTAAAGAGAAATTCTTTATGTTAAGGCCATTTGGCCATGCTCCAAAATTGCAAGGATTAATATTTAATCATAAAATTTTGTTTAGAGGTTATTTCAGGGTTAAGATGGTGTATTGAAAAGTGGAACATGTGTTGGAATTAATCATGTCATGGTTTAATGGAATAAAAAATGTGAATAAGTAATAGTATGAAGTTACTGCAAAAAGTTCTGCTTACTTTTGAACCCAAACTAGGCATATCTCACTCATTTCTTCGTGAAATGCAATGTGTGAGGTATCAAATTAAAGCTTAGGGTCTCTAATTTTTTATTCCAAAATATGGGATATCAGATCGTCCACAGAATTAATAAGAGTAAACAGAGCCCGAAATTGCCCTGTTTGACAACATACTACATGGAGTTTGTAAAATTCATAACTCCTTCATTCCTTAACCAAAAGGGATAAATCTCATGTCAAATTAAAGCCCAAATGTCTAGTACTTTGTACAAAAAGTTGAGAATAAACTAGGTGGGGAAACATTCCCAGAAAATTAAAGTGTTTGTTGTCCTATTTTTTGACGACGGGTTTAAGCAGTTTGCTTATGACGAATGTATCTTGAGTTATACTTTTTAGAATGAGGCATATAATAAGCCGTTGGAAAGCTTAAGATGTCTAGATTAAAATGATAAAATATTATAATTTTTGGTGAAAGGGTTCATAACCTGGTAATGAAGGTTAACTATATATGTATAGTTAATTGAAATACTATATTTTGATAAATGGGAGTTTAAACGAATTCAGTTATGGATCTAATTATTAAATAGAGAATTAAATAACTCAGTGCCAGAATACTTATCAGACGAATTAAGTGGGAAGTACAGCCCATGCATAGATAACTCAATGTACAAATATCTCGGACTGTAAGTAAGTAACAGAGAGAGCTAAACATGTAAGTTCTCGGCTTAGGAGCTTTCTTAACCATATTGTTCCGTCGTAATTAGGTGGGTTATGGTTTCAGATGGAAATATCTGTATGAGTGTCCTAACATAGTTTCATTCATATAGGATCATTATATATTGGAAATATTATAATTCAAATGTAATGTGATTTAAAGTACTATAATTAAATATAACATGATTTGATATGCTATGAAGTGTGTTATGTGTGATTTGATATTTGTATTAATCTTGTTGTGATTAATTTGATATTTGTATTGAATGAGTTGTGATTGATTTGTTACATGTACTTTATGTGTTGTGTTTGATGTGATATGAGTATTTGGTATACTCTGTTAAAGTGGTGTGAGCACTTTAACAGATATATTTCTCAAAATATATATATAAGAAAATATTTCTCAAAAGCTTGAGATATATTTATCTCCGTCCATCCAAAAATTACATCGTTTTGTTTATTTATTTCCTTATATTAATTGATTCACCTTTGAATGATTATAATTTCCTTTTTCTCTCTCTTTCTTGATCACCATTGATCCATTTTTGTACAATTATGATTTCATCGTCGAAGATAAAGTTATCTCAAGAAACTTGTTAAACGAGTAAGGCCAATATATATATATATATATATATATATATAAATGGAAAATCTTCTGTAAGGTAATTAAGCCCATGAAGTAATTATCCAAGACTTATAATCTTTCCAGATCTCTTTATATTCGGAGTTTGAGTTTATATATATATATATATATATATATATATATATATTCCAGTATGAGACCAATGAGTATTTTGGTCGTACAAAGTTGAGTGCATTTGGATAATGAGTGACCTCTCGTGGAATACACTTAGTTATTACTATGAGCGTATTCGATTTTTGGGTAGTTCAGTATATTATAAACTATTGATTGATTTGATTAGTGTTAATTTCTAATCATTCTAATTATTATGGGTATTTGGTGTTGCTGATGATTTTGATTAATAAGAGTTAATGAACAAATATGAAATGATTTAGAAAATAATCAAAAAGTAAAATATTTTATAGGAGTATAATTGTTGGATGTTGTATAATATCTAACTGTATTATTAAGAAACTGTATGTTGTTATCTATGTTTTGGAATTTAACATGTCATACAGAAAGTGAGCTCGGGGGTGGAGACTTCTCCGTAAACCTTGAACTTACTGAGATAGTTGAATCTCACCCCGTTTGGAGAACAAATTTCAGGTACTCTGATGTTGGTGAAAAGACCCTTAAGAAAGAAGTCTGTATGGAGGGATGAGAGCATTGCATGAAATAGTTAGACGAATAGATATTTGTTTTGGGAATTATATATATATATATATATATATATATATATATATATATATATATATATATATATATTGGAATAGCATGACTAGTGTGTAATATTAATAGAAATGGCACGAAGCCATTTGTATTGTCAATTTATATATTAAAATAGATTTGGAATTGTTGTCTATTAGGTATTATGTTTGTTGTGGGAGTATGATCCTTAGATTAGTCCAATTTATAGCCTTTATGTCGTCCATGATTTTGTCAGAAATAATACTTGTAATTATATTTGGACAGACATTTGATAATTGTTGAGATTGTGTAAGTCAAGTAAAGATTCTGTATAGTTATGAGATTGTATAGAATCGAATCTAAAATAATAAATGAAGACAATTATATAAAAAAAAATTGAAAGAAAAAGTTAAGCCACGTAGTTGATGGTAAGCTATAGTGATATTTTTAAATAAGTCTTTCGTTTATTTATTTCAATAAATAGCGCTTTTATTACTATAAATAAGTTAACACAATGGTGGCCGACGGGGTGTTACATGTAACACCATTGTAAAATAAGAAATAACAAAGGGGATGAATTTATTCAGAGTTTATCATTTATCATTTAACATGATAATAAAAATGTTTCTACACACATAACATTTTGTGGGGCCCGCAGCAAAAAAAAAAACTCTGTGACGCAAAACGAATCTCTATAACATAACAAAATTATTTTTTCTACAACATAACTCTTATAAAACCCTTTATTTATTTGTTTATTTATTTTTGGTGAAGGCTATATTTTTAATTGAAATCACTTCAGCACTTAATGTTCACGTGATAGACAATTTGAAATTGGCTAAAAATGTCAAGTATTTTGTGTGTGTATATATATATATATATATATATATATATATATATATATATATATATATATATATATATTTGGCATTTGGAGAAAGAAAATAAAGGTCTTATAGATTTTTTTTTTTGCAGTAAAGAAGCCTTATAGAGAACTTATTATTATAATATTTAATCATTTATTCTCTTATTTTTAAAATTTTTAATTTAAATTTGCACATTTAAATTCATTTACTCGCACATTGACTATTTTAAAAATTTCTAATTTTTTTTTTGGAGATAAAAAAAATTTATAAATTGCATATTTAATCAGACATTAATTGCATACCCAAAAAAAAGAATTCAGACATTGACTATTTTGAAAATTTATAATTTAAGTTCGAACATTTAAGTCCATTCACACATTGACTATTTTAAAAATTTATAATTTATGTTAGTACATTTAAACACACATTGACTATTTTAAAATTTATAATTTAAGTTTGCATATTTAAGCATGGAGAAGGTTATACTTACAACTTATTTTCGTTTACAACTTCTTACAACCATATCTTAACCGTTGATTTTCATCAATCAACGGTTAAGATATTCGCAAATCAAATTTATTAATTAATTATTAATTCACAATAAATAATAACCGTTGATTGGTGAAAATCAACGGTTAAGATATGATTGTAAGAAATTATAAACGAAGATAGGTGGTAAGTATTCCCTTTAATCATATTTATTCACACATTGACCATTTTGAAAATTTATAATTTAAGTTTGCACATTTAAGTCCATTTAAAATATTTCTTGTTTAACCCCCAAGGGTAGCTCAGTTGGCAACTGAGCTCCCAAGGGTCCCCTAGAGTCAGGGGTTCAAACCTTATCTCAAGCAAATTCTTGGAAAAATTTTGGGGGCCAGAGGAGAAAAGTAAGTGTCTCCTTCTCGGTTGGACCTTCCTCCGGTAGCGAAGGTGAATGGAAGAGGCTGAAGGATACCTCCGTTTTATACCAAAAAAAGAAAATATATATTTCTTGTTTTGAATCTTTGGTAGAAATTAAAAAATGAAGCAAGAGTAGTAGCATGAATTGGCTATAAATATAGCATGAGTTCCCATCCACTGAAAAGATAAGTAGGGAGACAAAAAATGACCATTTCAATAGTAAAATTAGTGTTCTTATCTGTCACCATTTTCATCTCAATTTTCCCTACAACTTCTACTTCTGCTGTTGGCCTTGAGAATGGTTTCCTTCTATGTTTTCAATCAGCTTTAGGACATAACACAACTTCAGGAGTCATATTCACCAAAAGCAATTCTTCTTATGAACCCCTTTTAGAGTCTTCTATAAGAAACTCAAGATTCTTGGTCAGTTCTGTCCCAAAACCAAACCTTATTGTTACTCCACATAACCTATTACATATCCAATCAGCACTTCTCTGCTCAAAGAAAAACAACTTGCAAGTAAGGATTCGAAGTGGGGGCCATGACTATGAGGGCCTTTCTTATGTCTCTCATGTTCCATTCTTGATCATTGATCTCATTAACCTTAGGTCCATAAGCATTAACATCAAAGAAGAAAGTGCATGGGTTGAATCAGGTGCTACCCTTGGAGAACTCTATTATGCAATTGCAAATAAAAGTAAGGTCCATGGCTTCCCAGCTGGTAGTTGCTCTACCATTGGTGTTGGAGGACACTTCAGTGGTGGTGGATTTGGTACCATTTTTAGAAAATATGGCCTAGCATCTGATAATGTCATTGATGCTCAAATAGTAGATGTTAATGGGAAGATAATGAATAGAAAACTCATGGGGGAAGATCTCTTTTGGGCCATAAGAGGAGGAGGAGGGTCAAGCTTTGGAGTCATTACTGCATGGAAAATCAAGCTTGTACCTGTTCCTTCAACAGTGACAGTTTTTGATGTGTCAAGGACCCTTGATCAAGGTGCTAGTAACCTTTTCCACAAGTGGCAAACCATTGCTCCAAAGCTTCCTGCAGAACTTTTTATGCACACTGTTGTGGGAGTTGCTAATTCAGCTTCTCATGGAGGAAAAACTGTAAGAGTTTCCTTCACAGGATTGTATCTTGGGACAGCTCAGAAACTCCTTCCTTTGATGCAAAATAGTTTTCCAGAATTGGGTTTGCAGCACAACAACTTCACTCAGATGACATGGATTCAATCTGTTCTTTACTTTGCAGGTTATTCAATAGATGAATCCTTGGAGGTCTTGCTTGAGAGAAACAAAACATCCTCAAGTTTCAAAGCAAAATCTGACTATGTGAAGGAACCTATTTCATTACTTGGCTTAGAAGGGCTTTGGAAGATGTTACTCTTGGAGAACTCACCTTTCATGATCATGACACCATATGGTGGAATAATGAGTGAGATTTCAGAATCAGAAACTCCATTCCCACATAGAAAGGGGAACTTATATGGAATCCAATATTCAGTAAATTTGGTTTCAAATGAAGAAACGCCAAAGCATTTAGATTGGATAAGAAGACTATATGCATACTTGGCACCATATGTGTCAAAGTGGCCAAGACGAGCATATTTGAATTATAGGGACCTTGATTTGGGTGTGAACAGAGGAAACTCAAGCTATGAAGAAGCAAAATCATGGGGTTTGAAATATTTCAACAACAATTTTAAAAGGCTTGCACTTGTGAAAGGTAGAGTTGATCCTGAAAACTTTTTCAGGGACGAGCAGAGCATTCCTCCTTTTTAGAAGCTTGGTTCCAATTGCTAAAGGGATATCGTAAATAAATTACTGAAATTTGTAAACATGAGCATGGGCATATTTACTTGCAGTTACTAAATTCTGGAAATAAAAATTGTGCTTTCTAAATTCTAAGGGGAGTTGCTACTAATCCTAAAGGGAAAAAAATCTTGCAAAATCAATTTTGATTAGCTTATAATGTTATTCAAATTCAATAGACTGATTTTAGGTTCCCATCAAATTTTAAGAAATATAAATTTGAGAGTTTCCTGGGATTGCTGGGCTAGCGACAATATACACAGATAAACAGATAATAAACTCAAAAATGGAGTTTTAGAACAGACAAAAATATAGATGTAAAAAACTACATAAATTTTTGCAAAAAGTTACTATAACCAAACAAAAGAATATTGCAGTTGTATTTTTTCCGTGAGCTGTTGCAGCAACAACTATATGAACTCGTGGGGGAGTTGTTACAGTTTTATTTTAAAAATTAAAAGATGTTGCTATCTGAACATGTTATTGTCTTTTACTTCAAATCTCTCTACCTCTCCCTCACTCTCTCTCAATAAATATATATATATATATATATATATATATATATATATATATATATATATATATATAGGGTCAGGATCATTTTACACCAGTGTAAGTTACACTCTCAATCTTGTCCGTTGATCCCACTTACATCTAAGGGCTCAAATTTTTTAAGAGTGTGAGCCATTGGATACAAGTGGATCAATGGTCAAGATTGAGTGTAAGACTTCTAACTCTTACACCGGTGTAAGAATATCCTGCCATATATATATATATATATATATATATATATATATATATATATATGGAGAATATTACTCTCATGTTGTATGAGGGTAGTTGTCTCATACTACATAGAGGACTCAAGTGGGGCCACCATTAAGAAGTAAAAAAAAAGAGGTGTGTGATTTTCGAAGTGAGAGAAAATGAGATAACTATTTCATGTAAAATGAGAGGTAGGATCCTTTAACATCGGTATCAAATTTCAAATTTGACACCTCATCTGAGAGCCGTTAGATAAAAAAAGATCAACGGCTCTGATTTGTAAGCATGTGACACCATTGATCTTTTTTTATCTAACGACTATCAGATGAGGTGTCAAAGGATCTTCCTCTCTCTCTATATATATGTATGGACTTATCATTTCTCAAGTTGCGATAATTTTATCTCCGGCTACTAAATTCATAATCGTACAAAGATGGATCAATGTTGATAAAGGAATAGAGAGAAAAAAGGAATTATAATCGGTGAATCAAATAATATAACGAAATAAATAAATAAAACGACGTAGTTTTGGGCTATGTAGCACCGATATGACACGCGACACGTGACACGACACGACACGACACTCCAACACGTCAATCCTAAAAATTATGGATTTCGACACGTTGGGACACGTTTTAATATTAAATAATATTTTTAATTTATATAGTGTATATTTCATTTAATATTTAATAATTTAACAAAAAAATGAAACTAAATTAATAATACCCATCAACACGTTATAAAGATGGAAGCTTTAATAAAAAAATAAAATCTGGGATGAGAGAGATATAATATCAGATAGAGAAAACAAATCATATTAGAGAGAGATCAGAGAGAATGAGATACAACAAGAGCGTAATAGGAATTGACAATAATGATGCTGAGATTATCTCTTATCTACTTAAGGGAAAAAAGACAAAAAAAAAAAATTGATATGATCAGGTGGAAGCTTTAATAATATATTTTAATTTTTAAAAAAAATAATTTTTATTTAAAAATTAAAACATTTAAAAAAAATAAAAAAATAAAAAAATTACGAAAATGCCATTTGACAGTGACGGACACGGTCAAATTCGCGTATCGGAATGGTCAACGTGTCGGAAAAAGTCAACCGCGTGTCAGACACCGTGTTGGAGAGTGTCGGACCCGACTCTTCCTGTTTTTACAAGTGTCTGTGCTTCCTAGGTTTTGGGGTAGCCGGAGATAAACTTATCTCAAGTTGCAAGAGATATATTTTTCCATATATATATATATATATATATATTAGAAAAATATTTCTTAAGCTGCTTGATATATATTTATCTCCGGTCACCGCAAAACTACGTCGTTTTGTTTATTTATTTTCTTATATTAATTGATTAATCTTTGAATGATTATGATTCACTTTTTCTCTCTCATCTTTTATCACCGTTGATCCATCTTTGTACGTTTATGATTTAGTAACAGGAGATAAAGTTATCTCAAGCAGCTTGAGAAACGATAAGGCCTATATGGGCTTAACATTTCTGCAGCAGCCATAAACAACACTATCTACAGCTGACACAGAAAAGTGGACCCCACCGCTTTAAAAAAAAAAAGGATCCGGCAGCGGATCCTAGCTTGCTGTAGGTACAGCAGCTGTAGAAATCATTCTGCCATATATATATATATATATATATATATAAAATAAACCGTTAAGACTTGATATAAGATTTATTATTTTTACACTAGTATAAGTTGATCATATCCCTGTGGGAGTGGATCCTCTCATGTGCTAATTAACATGACCATATCACGTGGGGCAATCATAACCATACATGAGTGAGTTAATGGTGATGAGGGAGGAAAGAGAAAATATATAAAGATAGGAAGTTACACAATCATCACCGTTGATTTAATTATGAATGGTTAAGATCCTCTCACATGACATGATCATGTCAAATTACATATTAGAGGATCCATTTCCTATCCCTGTATATATGTTTATGGGTTCACTTTTTCTGTAGTTACTGCAGATAAGTTATATGCAGTAAGCCTAATACGACGTCGTTTTGGGGTGGAAATCATGATTTTTTGTAATTTTAATTTATTTCAGGGTTATTTTAGTCTTTATAATTATATTTTTTAATCCAAAAATGACGTCATTTTGTGAGTAAATGCAGATAACTTATCTGCAGTAATTGCAGAAATATTATTCTTAGGGTAATGAAGTTCTCATGCTGCATAAGAAGAAGGCAAATCCCTACTGACTCATTGATTCACGTGCTTCCAATTTTTTGTTTTATTTTTTCTCTCTCTTATAATGGGTCCCACTTTGGTTGAGTGTTCATGAGATTTTTGGTTCATGTCAGTAAGAAATGTAAAGCCCAAAAACTTATTGCTTATTGTTATCAAAAAAAAAAAACTTATTGCTTATGACAAGTTTTTTTTTTTTTGGGAGATATTGCTTATGACAAGTTGTTTCATTTGATTTTTCCTCTAATCCCCTCATCAAATACAAATTAAATTTTTTTAAATAATATTAAATAAATTGAAAATATGTAAGAAATACTTATTTTAAATAGACATCTAATAAAATATTCTTAAAGTTTTCTTAATTATGGTTAATGATTTAGGAGCGTATTACTGTTACGGGCTCACTCACCAGAAGCGGCCCAAACAACTCAAATGGCATTACGGGCTTTTCTAACATCGGCCCAAAAAATTCCAAAGGGACCGATCCAGTTGGCAAGAGGACAAGGAGACAGCCCAATCTTTTTCAAGATTTCATAATGGGCTGATTCAAGAAGCAAGTGTTTAATTTGTTTTTTAATGTTTTATGTAATCGCCCATTAGTATTTTTCCAAGTGTCTTTGTAAAACACTTTAAGGGTTTAAAAGGCCTATGAGCCTAGAAAGGAGTATGAGAATTATTCAGAATTTCTTTCTTCCCCTTTTCTGTCCTCTCTCTTCTTCCCTTTCTTGCTAACCTATTGTTAATTCAGATCTGCTCTTGTTACATTGGTGCTTTCATTGCTCACTCTATTGAGCTATGGCTGACAGTACTAGACTTCGCGACCTCACCAATCAACTTCATGCTCATGACCAACAGTTCGTAACCCTAGAGAGGACCTTGGACCACCGTTTGGAGACTTTTGAATTGGCACAGAATCAACGGTTTGAGGAGACCAATCAACATTTCACAGCCGTGAATAATCAAATCCAGGATGTTTATACACTCCTGCAGAATATGCAAGTCCAGATGACTAATTTGTTAGCCGCCCAACAAGCAGGGATCCTCGGCGGTGCACCTCCTATCCAGGGCCGTCACCCATACCCTTCTCGTTCCATGAAAATAGATTCTCCACGGTTTGGTGCTGGAGATCCAGGTCCATGGCTGTTTGCCGTGGAACGCTATTTCCGCTATCACCAGGTACCCGATATAGATCGCCTTGATCTCGTTTCCTTCAACTTAGATATGCCTGCATCTTGCTGGTTTGAGTCTTTATTGGGAAATGGTGAATTCCCTGACTGGCACCATTTTGTGCAAGCTATTCAACACCGGTTTGGTCCTTCTGAATTCGAAGATCCATTGGGATCCCTAGCCAAATTACAACAATCCGGATCTGTGACGGAATTTCAGGCTGCTTTTGAGCTAAATGCTCGAAGGGTTCAGGATTTGTCACCAATTATGCGTAAGAGCTTGTTTATCTCGGGTTTAAAACCCCAGATCCGACGGGCAGTTTTGGTCCATCGACCACGCGATGTTACCACCGCGTTTGCCTATGCTAAAGTATACGAGGACCAGTTCACTGAATTCCGTCCCACTAAACAATGGCCACCTCGCCCCACAATCGCTTCCACCTCACTTCCCAGTTCACCCATTGCAGCCCAACCCATTACCACCGTGCCGCATACCTTGAACCCTAAACCACCACCGGCCCTACCTTCTATACCTATTAAAAGACTAAGCCCAGCAGAAATGGCAGCTCGTCGTGAAAAGAACCTTTGTTACAATTGTGATGAAAGGTTCGTCCCTGGTCACCGCTGTAAGGGACATGCCGCTCTGTTATATTTGGAAGGTACTGATGAAGAAAATGTTGAATAGAGGAGGACCATCTCGCCTCACCGACGTTGGAGAGTCCTGAAGAACCTTCAACAGAAGCACCCCATGCTATTAGCTTTAATGCTCTTTTTGGGCATCATTCCTCTAACTCATTTCGTTTGCAGGGGCACATCAGTGGTCTTCCTATACAAATCCTGGTGGATGGGGGTAGTACTCACAACTTTATCACTCATCGGATGGCTGAACACCTCCATTTAACGCTACATGTCATTACTCCTTTTAAAGTCCACGTTGGAAATGGAGATGCACTATTATGTTCTGCTATGTGTCGCAATACTCCGATTGCTATACAGTCTCACCTATTTCAGACTGACTTATATGTCATTGACCTTAAAGGGGCGGATGTTGTCTTAGGTGTCCAATGGTTATCCACTTTGGGTCCCATTGTCACCGATTATTCGGCACTAATAATGTCTTTTTCTTACAATAATTCACAGATCCTGCTTCACGGCAACTCGCAGGCGTCTCCCAACCATATTAGTTCCTCACAACTACAAAAATTGTTGCAGAATGACTCCATTTCTACATGCCTGATGTGTCTCACAGCTACTTCGGATGCTCCCACACCAGTTCAGACACCTGCTGAATTTTGTGCTGCACTCGATCACCTTCTCCAACTATTTTCTGTTGTGTTCGCCCCACCCACCTCATTACCACCAGAACGTGGATATAATCATCATATTCATTTGTTGCCTGATACCAATCCGGTGCAAGTTCGTCCCTATCGCTACCCACACTACCAGAAAACAGAAATTGAGAATTTGGTGACTGACATGTTACGCACTGGGGTGATTCGTCCTAGTCGTTCTGCTTTTAGCTCGCCAGTTTTGTTGGTTAAAAAGAAAGATGGTACTTGGCGCTTTTGCATGGACTATTGAGCACTTAATGCCATCACCGTACAGGACAAATTTCCCATTCCCACAATTGACGAGTTATTAGATGAGCTCCATGGTGCTACTCTTTTCTCTAAACTTGCCCTCCGGTCAGGATATCACCAGATTCGCATGCATGACGCTGACATTCACAAGACAGCTTTCTGCACCCATCATGGGCATTTTGAGTTTATGGTTATGCCATTTGGTCTCTCTAATGCTCCATCTACTTTTCAAGCAACTATGAACACCATATTTTCCCCATATCTTCGAAAATTTGTGGTGATATTTTTTGATGATATCTTGGTGTACAGCGCATCTGCAGCACAACACTTGCTTCACCTGGAGGCAGTGTTAACCACGTTACGGGCCCATTCTCTTTATGTCAAAAAGGAGAAATGCTTGTTTGCTCAACCGTCCATTCCTTATTTGGGCCACGTGATTATGGGCGCGGGGGTTGTCCCATATCCTGATAAGTTACGAGCCATATTGGATTGGCCTGTTCCCACCAATGCCACTCAGGTGCGAGCCTTTCTGGGTATATCAAGATATTACCGCAAATTCATACAGAAATATGCTTCCTTGGCATCCCCATTAACGGATCTCTTATCCAAAAATGGGTTTTTCTGGAATTCTAGTGCAGCTGCCGCGTTTGAGACCATTAAACGGGCCCTCACTACAGCACCCATTTTAGCCCTTCCTGATTTCAAGGAACCATTTATTGTCGAAACGGATGCTTCGGAGGTGGGCATTGGCGCGGTTTTTTTTGCAGAAGGATAAGCCCATAGCCTTCTACAGCCGCAAGTTGTCTCCATTAATGCAAAAGCAATCCGTATATGTGAGGGAGATGTTCGCAATTACTTCAGCCGTCAGTAAATGGCGTCAGTATCTCCTTGGCTCACACTTCCAAATTCGAACGGATCACAAAAGCTTACATAACCTGATGAATCAGGTCATCCAAACACCAGAGCAACAACAATTTCTTGCTAAGCTCTTAGGCTTCAATTATACAATCACATACAAGAGTGGGAAAACCAACATAGTGGCCGACAGCATTTCACGGCTGCCTGATGGGGGATCGTTGTTAACCACCCCCCAATTCCTAGCCATTACTGGCCCAGTGCTACACTATACAAAAATATTATAGTCCGAGTACAAGTCTGATCCCTATACTACAATGCTCATTAAAGAAATTGCAGAATGACCGACTGACTTTGCTGATTGGCGATATCGCAATGGCATCCTCTTCCACCGTTCCAGAATTTTTCTTCCAGCAAGTTCAACCTTGATCCAACATGTTCTCCATGATTTTCACAGCTCGGTTCAAGGGGGTCATTCTGGTATTCATGCAACAACGCACCGCATCACCCGGAACTTCACCTGGAAGGGAATCAGACACGATGTTAAGGCTTTTGTTCTTCACTGTGATATTTGTCAGAAACTGAAATCCCGAAATCATTTCCCCTTGGGACTCTTACAGCCCCTACAGATACCAGACAAGTTATGGGCTGATTTAAGCATGGATTTTATTACCCATTTACCTGTTTCTTCGGGCCACACAACTATCCTGGTAGTTGTTGACCGTTTCTCCAAGGCTGCCCATTTCATCGCACTTCCCAGCCAATATTCTGCCGTTAAAGTTGCGCAACTCTTCTGGGATTTTGTCGGGAAGCTTCATGGACTACCTGAGTCTATTGTTTCGGATCGTGATCCGATATTTCTCAGTGACTTCTGGCGATCCTTGTTCAAACTGCAAGGCACAACTCTCAAATTTAGTTCCAGTTACCATCCTCAAACGGATGGACAGACAGAGAGAGTTAACAGGTGTTTAGAAAGTTACCTTCGGGCTTTCTCGCATTCTCACCCATCTTCATGGTCAAAGTTTCTCAGTCTCGCAGAGTACCATTATAACACTTCGTTCCATTCTTCATCTAGGATCACTCCATACACCGCCATGTTTGGACGTTCTCCTCCCAACCTTTTAGCATACTGCTTGGGATCCTCTTCCAACGAGGCGGTCGAATCCACCTTAGCCGAACGCGCGCATCTCATTAGTACATTGAAAGAAAACTTGTTCAGGGCCCAGCAAACAATAAAAGCTCAAGCTGATAAAAAGCGGAAAGATTGGGTTTTTACCTCTGGAGATCTCGTCTTGCTCCGTCTGCAGCCTTACAGGCAGCTCTCCATCGCGAGACGTTCGGCACAGAAGCTGGCACTTTGGTATTATGGTCCTTTTGAAGTCGAAGAGCGCATTGGGACCGTTGCGTATCGTCTGAAATTGCCATCAACAGCGAAAATACATCCCGTGTTCCACATCTCTGCTTTGAAACCGTACAGAGCCAACCGTTCTTTGCAGATCCACACTTTACCCATCACTTCCACAGACACTCCTTTGACCCATAAGCCTTGTGCAGTGGTGGGCGAATGACAGATCTGGCGACGTGGAACTCCGGTGACACAGGTATTGGTTCAGTGGGAGTCCCTTCCGCCGGAAGACTCGACATGGGAAGACAAAAAGACGTTTCTACCATCTATGGAACGAGAGGTACGGGCTATTTCAGGACTGGAGGCAGTGGCTCATTCTAAGGAGAAGGCTATGGCTTCGGGAACGGACTCAGGACCGGGGGTAGTTGCTCATTCTAAGGAGAGGGAAATGGTTTTGGGAACGGTAGAAAAACAAGAAGCAGAAACACAAGTGATGGGAGTAGAAGAGATTACTGATCAGTTCAAGTTAACTGACCAGCCTTCCACGCACGTTCAGCCACCCACATTAACGGTTCACAATGTTTTGCCGTTGTCGGTGCAATCTACACCATTGGTTTCAGTCGATGGAATCCAGTTGGCACGCACCACTTCACGTGATCTAACGGCTACGATCCCTTATCCAGTGTCGGCAGCCGTTCAGCCGTTGGATGGCCAATCCGCGTCCCAAGGGCACTCTGCTCTAGGGCTGCTGCCCATTAATGACTCACTGCCCAATGTTACGGGCTCACTCACAGGCACACTCAGACTTGAGGACAAGTCTGCCCTTGGATAGCGCGGCAATGTTACGGGCTCACTCACCAGAAGCGGCCCAAACAACTCAAATGGCATTACGGGCTTTTCCAACGTCGGCCCAAACAATTCCAAAGGGACCGGTCCAGTTGGCAAGAGGACAAGGAGACAGCCCAATCTTTTTCAAGATTTCATAATGGGCTGATTCAAGAAGCAAGTGTTTAATTTGTCTTTTAATGTTTTATGTAATAGCCCATTAGTATTTTTCCAAGTGTCTTTGTAAAACACTTTAAGAGTTTAAAAGGCCTATGAGCCTAGAAAGGAGTATGAGAATTATTCAGAATTTCTTTCTTCCCCTTTTCTGTCCTCTCTCTTCTTCCTTTTCTTGCTAACCTATTGTTAATTCAGATCTGCTCCTGTTACAATTACCTACAAACTTAAGTTAATAAATTTAATTTTTTTTTTTGGTACATTGCCAGGAGATATCCTCATTCAACCTTCTCCGGGCACTATGCCCTCGGGGTACGGCCTGTTTGGGCTAGCCCCTCATTGTGACAGTGAGTGCTCTAAGCTTCGCAACCGGAGAAAGGACGAGACTAATTTCCCAACCGAAGATTTTTGGCTTATCCTCTGCCCCTAAAGAATAAATACATTTAATTTTAGGTCACACGCTCCTAGAATATTTTTTTAGTTAGGTACAGAAAATGGACAAAAGTACTAGAAAACAAAAAAGTAACGCAGCCCAAATTCTCAATAAAGAAATAACAAAATCGAATTCAACTTAAAACAAGCAATCAATTGAACCTCCTAAAATAATTTCTTTATAAACTTATATCTGAAAATTCTACTGTTAAAGCTTAGAATGATATCATCTATATATATTTAAATAGCCCCCGTTATGCTCCGATTCAATATTTTTTAGTCCTCAACACTGTTACAGTCTTCACATAAAATGAAACAGGAGCACATATTGGTGAGAAATTATTAAACTTTAGCTCAACTTCTTAGTGCACCAAATAAAAAAATGCACACGACGAAATGTCACTACTAATGTAGATTGCGAAAGTGCAAAATGTCACCAGAATTGCTTTAAAATGCTTATTGAAGTGCATGCCAGCAAATTAAAAGCAACCACAAACTGTTTGTCCAAGTATATGCTGGGGAAGATCCTTTTTCTCCACTTTCCCCTTCACCTACAAAAGGCACTAATAATAGCTACATATTCCCCTCAATTGAGCACCATAATATTTATGGCCTCACACAGAGTTTTTAGCTTCTAGTTGCTCTCATCAGATCCGGGGAATTGAGGCGTTTGCATCCAGCATGATAGCCAACAAAGCAAAAGAGAGGACGGTGCTCCTCATGTTAGTCCTATAATAAGTTAGGTCATAGATGTAAGCTCGAATCCTTAACCTAGGGCAACCATGATCCTTTGGCAATGTATCTCAATTCTATATGAGATATATATAGACTATTAGTTTACTTTGTTATTTTGCAGTTATGTCATATTGTTGGTTTCTCAAGTTAAGAACTTAAAAATCATTGGATATTTTAATTTTAGAATATGTATTGGGGTATTGATTTTTCTACTGGTTTGATATTTATATTGAAAAATTATTTAGGATAAATTGTGTGGCTATGATGCATTGACACTTCAAAAAGACCAAACGTGTTGTGTCCAGTCATTCCTCGTCACTTATCGACACTTCAATATGCGTTTCAGATGCTCAAAAAAGGTTCAAATGTTGCGTTTCGTTTCATTTTTTAATTTCAATAATTAGATTTGTTGGATTATATTACCATTTTATTGAGTTTAATATTTGAGATACCTTATGTTTCTTTGCAAAATTGATGGATATTTTTAGTTTTGCTTCATTTTTTTTTTAAATTTTTGAATATTAAATAAAATATATACTGTATAAATTAAAAATATTATTTAATATCAAAACGTGTCGAAATATAATATCTTTTAGAATTAATACGTCAGAATATTGTGTCGCGTCTCATTTTCGTGCAACATAGTTGTGTAGTGTAGTTCTTCTAGTATTGTTTTAAACCTTTGTATGCGGCGGTAATATTTAGACAATATTTAATCTACTTTAGATCCTATATCCTTCGTATCTGAAAACACACTTAATGAGATTTGTATCCAGTAAAAATAAATTTTTTTTATTAATTAATCTTTACTTTTAAGAAAAACAATATACATGTTCAATTATTAAAAAAAGTACTCAAGTAAATTCCCTATGTAAATAGAAATTGAAATTTAGAAATAATTTTAAATAAATTGAAAATAGTTAAGAAATACTTATTTTAATTAGATATCTCTAATCAAGTATTTTTTACAGTTTTCTATAATTAAGGATAATGGTTAGGAACGTATTACCCACAAACTTAGTTAATAAATTTAATTTTATGTCATACGCTCCTAGAATATATATTTTCCTTTGGCGCAGAAAATGGACAAAACTAGAAAACAAAAAAGTTACACGGCCCATGTTCTCAATAAAGAAGTAACAAAACCGAATTCAACTTAAAATATGCAATCAATTTAAGCTTCTTCTTGAGATATGTAGTCCCACATTGGTTGGATGAACAACTAATGTGGCCTTTATAAGGTCTTGAGCACTGTCACCCTTTGAGCTAGCTTTTGGGGTGGTGTATCCCAAGGTTCTTTACATGGTATCAAAGTCTCACCATCCCCTACCTTCTCTTGTGGACTCTCTTAACACAGGTAGGTTGGGCCTGTTGCATTATCCATTCTTTAAGCCCAATGGGCTCTCGTGTAAGGGGGCGTGTTGAGATATGTAGTCCCACATTGGTTGGATGAACAACTAATGTGGCCTTTATAAGGCCTTGGGCACTCCCACCCTTTGTGCTAACTTTTGGGTGGTAAATCCCAAGGTTCTTTACACCTAAAATAATTTCTCTAAACTTCATGTGAAAATTCTACTATTTACAGCTTTCGATGATGCCATCTATTATGTTTTGGAAACACAATGATGCCATCTATATATATTTATACAACCCATATTACGCTCCTATTCAATATTTTTTAGTCCCCAACACTGTTACATTCTTGATATAAAATGAAACTGGAGCATATATTGGTGAGAAATTATTAAACTTTAGCCCAACATCTTGGTGCACCAAATTAAAAAAATGCACGCAACGAAATGTCGCCATACTAATGTAGATTGCGAAAATGAAAAATGTCACCAGAATTGCTTTAAAAAGCGTATTGAAGTGAATGCCGGCAAATTAAAAGCAAACACAAACTGTTTGTCCAAGTATATGCTGGGGAAGATCCTTTTTTCTCCACTTTCCCCTTCGCCTACAAAAAGCACTAATAATTAAGAGCTACATATTCCCCTCAATTGAGCACCATTGATTATGGCCTCACACAGAGTTTTTAGCTTCTAGTTGCTCTAATCAGCAAGCGTTTCAGTTTCAATTCTTACCACTTTCAAGTTCAGATCCGGGGAATTAAGGTGTTCAGCATCAAGCATGATAGCCAAGGGTGTTCCTCATGCTAGTTCTTTAATAAGTTAGGTCATATATGTAAGCTCGAGGCCTTAACCTAAGGCAACTATGATCCTTTGGCAATGTATCCTTATTATCCTATGTGAGATATATATAGACCATTAGTTTACTTTGTTATTTCGCTGTTTACGTCGTATTGTTGGTTTCTCAAGTTATGAACTTAAAAATCATTGGATATTTTAATTTTAGAATATGAATTGCGGTAAGATTTTTCTACGGGTTTGGTTTTGTTGGAATTCTTATAGAATTCAAATGTTATGAATAAGTTTCACCAAAAAAAAAATGTTATGAATAAGAAGTTGGGTGTGGAGAGATATGTCTTTTCATTGTCGAGCAGACATGACTTTTTACTGCGGAACAGACACGACTCTTCATCGCTAATAGGCATAATTCATCACGACCACTTATGGTTTATAAATAAGGAAGGGAATCAGAATAAAGAGAGACTTTTCTGATTTCTCTCCCATATCGAAACTCTGTAAAAAAATGTTTAAAATCTTTTGCATTCATTCTGTGAGATTGATCAACGTTCGTTGTGTCCGTCGGTGTTGTTTCTTCTGGTTGTGCCACCGCCGAAACAAAGGTAAGTTATTCTATCTTGGTAGGCATTTGCCCACGAACCTTAGGCACCGTTAATGGGGCAAAATTGCCTTAAGATTGTTGTTAGTGGTAGTGTAAAAAACTGTGTTGTTAGTTATAGTGATATCAATGAAAATACTAAATCGCATAAAATAGAATGCAATCATAGAAAAAATAGAATGCAATATTCAAGGCATAAAAATTGTAGAAAATCAAACTCGAGCCCATTATTGAATACTGTGTGTTCATTGGAAATGCACATAATAATGGTGCATATCGATTATGATGCAAATTGAATCACCGACTTTAGTGACACCAAGTCCACAAGTGGGTATGTGTACACACTTGGTGGGGATGTTGTGTCTTGAAAATCATCCAAGCAAGCATGTATTGCTAGGTCGACCATGGAAGCAAAAACTTATTGCCTCGGATAGAGTCGGTAGGGTATCCGGGTGGCTACAAAACTTCCTTGAGGATTTTCTTAACTGGCCGAAGCCAATGCCCGCAGTGTGCATACGCTGTGATAGTCAGGCAGTGATCGGAAGGGCAATGAGTGTTATATATAATGGTAAGTCTCGATATATATTGGAGACATGATACCGTGAGGCAATTACTCTCTAGTGGTATTATTACAGATTCAAAAACTAAATATGTAACTAGAGAGTTGATGTATAATTTGTCAAAAGGAATGGGTTTAAGGCCATTAAATTGTTGATCATTGCGGACACTCTACCTAGAAGAGTGAAGATCCAATAAACTAGGTTCAAAGATAAAATCAAGTGATGATTGGCGGATAAGCACTGTGGAGTTTTTTCAAAACTCTTACTCATTCCTAGACATAACAGTGCATAAGTAAAGGGTAAGCAAATAGGCTTTTAATGATTTCTGATTTTGATGTGTTTAGACGGTGTATGTTGAGATGCACCGCTAGAAATCACCTATGTAAGTGTGAAGTGAGGGTCGTTTCTGTGAGAATATATCAAGGTCGTATTCTCTAATACACTTGCAGAGCCAAGCCGTGTCCATGGTCAAAACGGCCACAAATAGAGGACCAACCATGTTCGAAAAACAATTATATGTTTTCTATTATCTTGGTTTACATACAAGATTGACGGTTACAAGGCATTGCATCCACCGATTGACCGAGTAAATCTTATAGGTCTCACTAAGGATGGTTACAAGGCATTGCATATCCACCGATCCCGATGCAGTTGTTTATCATTCATCAATCGGACATTGCATTGAGTCTCATATTCATTTAGTCATAATGATTGAACTTCTTATTCATATGCGGGATTGTTGGAATTCTTATAGAATTCAAATGTTATGAATAAGAAGTTGGGTGTGAAGAGATGTGTCTTTTCACTGTCGAGCAGACATAACTTTTCATGGGTGAATAGACATAACTTTTCATGGGTGAATAGACATGACTTTTCACTGTCGAACATGCACGAATTTTCACCGCCGATAGGAATAATTCGTCGCGACCATTCATGGTTTATAAATAAGGAAGCGAATCAGAACAAAGAGAGACTTTTCTAATTTCTTTCCTATACTGAAACTCAGTAAAAAAATGTTTGGAATCGTTTGCATTCATTATGTGAGATTGGTCAAAGTTCGTTGTGTCTGCTGGTGCTGTTTCTTCTAGTTTTGTCACCGTCAAAACAAAGACAACTCATTCTATCCTATGAGGAATTTGTCCACGAACCTTAGGCATCGTTAAGGGGGCAAAACTTCCTTAAGGACACAATATTCAATATTTGGCTCGGGTTTGATTTTTTACAATTTTTATGCCTTTCATATTGCATTCTCTTTTTTCTGTGATTGCATTCTATTTTATACAATTTAGTATTTCTGTTGGTATCACCATAACCAACATATATTTTTACACTACCACTAACAACAGGTATTTATACTGAAAAATTATTCAGGATAAATTGTGTTGTGTAGTTCTTCTATTATTATTTTAAATCTTTATATGGATCCAGATGTCCTGCATTTTTATTTTATTTTCTTCAATTCCGTGTACTTCTTATTTGGATAGTATTCGATTTAATAGAAATTATATTATTTTTAAAATTACAAGTTTTATGTTAAATGTTATTAATTGAGCAATAAAAGTTTAAATTTATAAAAGTTATATGTCAATTAATAAAATTTCAAAGCCATAATTATATTTCCTATGCAAATATGGGAAGTGTAATTAAATTGCACAAATGTATGGTTTCATTCAACTTTTTTTTATTATAAAAAAGCTTAGGTCAGGCCATATAATCCATCAATCTTTTCAAGGTTTTCATGGTGGGATTATATATAGGACAACCTAATAATTGAACTCAAATAGCACTACTAGAAAGTGAGCAAATAGCAATGAGACTTTTGCTACAGAAAAATCAGCCACAACTTGCGATGAAAAAAATCAGTTACAACTTGCAACGGAACTAGCGGTGGAGTATGTTTTGCAACAGAAATGGGTCCATTTTTATGGTAGTATCTCTGACCAGTAGATGTATACATGTATGTGATTATTTTCCTTGGACGTAATAGAAGTCCTTGGGGCTTGATGCCTACGAGACGTAGCAGAAGTCTTATGAAAGTATTATATGTATAGACCTTTTTTGATGTAGCAGAAGTCATTGGGGGTTAATTCCTATGAAATGTAGCAGAAGTTTCATATAGAAATTTAGACCAGGCCATAAGTCGTAGTAGAAGCCTTTTGTACGTATGGTGACAAAAGAATAGGGACTTTCCATGGACTCGGCCTTCGTGACATCCATGTGGTCGGATACCTAAGAAACGAAGCAGATGTTTCTTGGAAGTTCCAATAATTATGATATGATATGATGTATTCTATTATGAACAATTAATGACAGAACAATAAATACTTCCAATGGATTCAGCCTTCAGGACATCCATGTGGCCAGATACCTAAGAAACAAAGCAGAAGTTTCTTGGAAATTCTAACAATTATGGCATGACATGATGTATGCTATTATGTTCAGATATTATATATGCACAGTGAACTATAGAGTGGAGTGATCTCCAAGGACCTTTAGTTTACTGAGATTTATATCTCACCCTGTGTTTTTTAGAATACATTTCAGGTACCTCTATAAATGGAGATGGAGTATTACAGGGCAAGATGACACATGTTGCATGATGCATAAATGACATGATGATTTTGTTTATATTTTAATGTAGATATCATGTAAACATATGTATTTTGAGCATCCATATGAGATGTACATTTCGAGGCCTAGTTGTTGGCTATATTTATTTTGGCATAGCTTCCATGTGGTATATTTGTTTGGAACAATGTATATGGATTATGTATTTGGACATTTCAAGTATGTTATGAATGTTTCAAGTTGATGTATGAGTATGTTTATTTGAAAGCCTTATATCTTGATATTCTCCTTCAAAGAGTTCTGCCACTGTGCATGCAGTGAGGAAAAATTAGGTGTTCTTTAAGTTGGAAGATGTTCACTAGGTTCAAGTGAAGTCACTCAAGGTATAAAACCTCATTTTTATGGCTGTTTTGATGGTTGGAAATTATTGTTTGAGGTGAAATATGGCTGATTAGGGTTATATTTAATCATGATCCTATGATGTTGTTTTAAGTGGTTTAATATTTCTTGGTAGTTGTTTGATGGTTTAAAATCAAACTATGCATGGAAATGCTTAAAAGGAACAAAAGGGTTTGATAAATACATAGAGATTAAATCGTCCAATATGAGGTAAAAGGATGCACATCCTATGTTTGATAAAAGTCCTAAGTGAAGCTAGGGCTTTAAGGTGGTTTAATGATGGTTGGTTCAATGGAAAATGGTTAAAAATTTAAAGAGAAATTCATTGGCTTTATGTTAAGGCCATTTGGCCATATGCTTCCAAAATGGCAAGGATTAATATTTAATCATAAAAATTTGTTTAGAGGTTAATCAAGGGTTAATATGGTGTATTGAAAAGTGGAACAAGTGTTGGAATTAATCATGTCATGGTTTAATGGAATAAAAAATGTGAATAAGTAAGAGCATGAAGTTGTTGTAAAAAATTTTGCTTACTTTTGAACCCAAACTAGGCATATCTCACTCATTTCTTAGTGAAATGAAATGTGTGAGGTATCAAATTAAAGCTTAGGGTCTCTAATTTTTTATTCCAAAATATGGGATGTCAAATCATCCCCAAAATTAATAAGAGTAAATAGAGCCCGAAACTGCCCTGTTTGACAACATACTACATGGAGTTTATAAAATTCATAACTTCTTCATTCCTTAACCAAATGGGGTAAATCTTATGTCAAATTAAAGCCCGAATGTCTAGTATTTTGTACAAAAACTTGAGAATAAGCTAGGTGGGGAAACATTCCCAGAAAATTAAAGTGTTTGTTGTCCTATTTTTTGACGACAGGTTTAAGCAGTTTGCTTATGACGAAAGTATCTTGAGTTATACTTGTCAGAATGAGGTGTATAATATGCCGTTGGAAAGCTTAAGATGTCTAGATTAAGATGGTAAAATATTATAATTTTTGGTGAAAGGTTTCATAACCTGATAATGAAGGTTAACTATATATGTATAGTTAATTGAAATACTATATTTTGATAAATGGGAGTTTAATTGAACTCAGTGATGGATCAAATTATTAAATAGTGAATTAAATAACTCAGTGCCAGAATACTTATCAGACGAATTAAGTGGGAAGTACAACCCATATATAACTCAATGTACAAATATCTCGGACTGTAAGTAAGTACCAGAGAGCATTGTTGTCAAAAACTAGTGTAAAAACGTAAAAACTTACGCTTTTACATTTTTACTAGAGTGGTGTGTGTTAAAACGTAAGTAAAAATTGGTAAAAATGCCGTGTAAAAATGTAAAAACTTACGTTTTTACCATTTTGACCGTTTTTACTTAAAACTAATTTTTTTTTAAAAAAAATATATATATATTTTCAAAAAAAGAAATTAAAAAAACCAAATTTTCATTTTCCCCAAATCATATGCGCAATATCTTGATATTTTTTTGTTTGGATATATGTCTTTCATAATTTTGTCCTATAAAGCTGCAATTTTATTATGTTACGCTATGAGAATCATTTTGTGTTTTTGGATCATTGCGTGCATTGAAAGAAGTGGAATGATATTCTGTTCAGCGATGATCCAAAATCTGTAGAGTGTATGAAGCAGTTAGAGCATGTTAGTTATCCATTACTTGTTAGTTATCACTATTAATAATTTTGATACTTGGTTATCAAGAAAAAACCATTTTTAAATAGATAAGTGGCTCAACACACATATTCATTATGAGCATGCATATATATAATTTTGTATCCTGACCTTAAGCAGTAGAAAGTAGAAACTTTACGTTTCGTGTCGTTTCTACGTTTTACGTTTTTACCAACCCTTTCTGTTTCTACGTAGAAACTCGAGTTTGATAACATTGACAGAGAGAGCTAAACATGTAAGTTCTCGGCTTAGGAGCTTTCTTAACCATATTGTTCCGCCGTAATTAGGTGGGTTATGGTTTCAGTTGGAAATATCTGTATGAGTGTCCTAACATAGTTTCATTCATATAAGATCATTATAAATGGAAATATTATAATTAAATGTAATGTGATTTAAAGTACTATAATTAAATATAACATGATTTGATATGCTATGACTGAGTGTGTTATGTGTGATTTGATATTTGTATTAATCTTGTTGTGATTAATTTGATATCTGTATTTAATGAGTTGTGATTGATTTGTTACATTACATGTACCTGAAGTGTTGTGTTTGATGTGATACGAGTATTTGGTATATTGTGTTAAAGTGGTGTGAGCATTTGAGATGCTATGATGTGATTAATCTAATGTAGTATTAAAAGATAGCGTATAAGTCTAAATACATTAAATATTGTGATATGATTGGTTAGTCCTACTAGATAGTGCATTGTGATGTAGTTGTTGAGTTCAATATATATATATATATATATATATATATATATATATAAGAAAATATTTCTCAAAAGCTTGAGATATATTTATCTCCGTCCACCCAAAAATTACATCGTTTTGTTTATTTATTTATTTATATTAATTGATTCACCTTTGAATGATTATTATATCTTTTTTCTCTCTCTTTCTTTATCACCATTGATCTATCTTTGTACAATTATGATTTAGTAATCGGAGATAAAATTATCTCAAACAACTTGATAAACGAATAAGACCTATATAAATATATATATATATATATATATATATATATATATATATATATATATGGGCAGGATATTCTTACACCGGTGTAATAGTTAAAAGTCTTATACTCAATCTTAATTATTGATCCACTTATATCCAATGACTCACATTACTAAAAAATTAGAGCATTTAGATATAAGTGGGATCAATGGTCAAGATTAACAGTGTAACTTACAATAGTCTAAAATGATCCTGACCCATATATATATATATATATATATATATATATATATATATATATATATATATATATGTGTGTGTGTGTGTATGTATATGTGCGTGTGTGTGTGTGGGAAATCTTCCGTAAGGTAATTAAGCCCATGAAGTAATTATCCAAGACTTATAATCTTTCAAGATCTCTTTATATTTGAGTTTGAGTTCACTCCTTATAATAATATCTTTATATATATATATATATATATATATATATATATATATATATATATATATATATATATATATATATATATATATATATATATTCCAGTACGAGACCAATGATTTTTGGTCGTACAAGTTGAGTGCATTTGGATAATGAGTGACCTTTGGTGGAATACAATTAGTTATTACTATGAGCGTATTTGATTTTTGGGTGGTTCAGTATATTATAAATTACTGATTGATTTGATTAGTGTTAATTTCTAATCATTCTGATTATTATGGGTATTTGGTGTTGCTGATGATTTTGATTGATAAGAGTTATTGAACAAATATGAAATGATTTAGAAAATAATCAAAAAGTAAAATATTTTATAGGAGTATAATTGTTTGATGTTGTATAATATCTAACTGTATTATTAAGAAACTGTGTATTGTTATCTATGTTTTGGAATTTAACATGTCATACAGAAGTGAACTCGTGCATGGAGACTTCTCCATAAACCTTTGAACTTATTGAGATAATTGAATTTCACCCCGTTTGGAGAACAAATTTTAGGTACTCTGATGTTGGTAAAAGATCCTTAGAAAAGAAGTCTGTATGTGGGGATTAGAGCATTGCATGAAGTAGTTAGACATAAATATTTGTTTTGGGAACTATATATATATATATGTATATATATATATATATATATATATATATATATATTAGAATAGCATGACTAGTGTGTAATATTAATAGAAATGGCACGAAGCCATTTGTATTGTCAATTTAAATATTAAAATAGAATTGGAATTGTTGTATATCAGGTATTATGTTTGTTGTGGGAGTATGATACTTGGATTAGTCCAATTTATAGCCTTTATGTTGTTTATGGTTTTGTCAGAAATAATACTTGTTATTATATTTGGATAGACATTTGATAATTGTTGAGATTGTGTAAGTCAAGTAAAGATTCTAGAATCCAATCTAAAATAATAAATGAAGACAATTATATACAAAAAATTGAAAGAAAAAGTTAAGTCACGTAGTTGATTGATGGTAAGCTGCAGTGATACTTTTAGATAAGTCTTTCACTTTTATTACTATAAAGTAAGTTAACACAACGTGGCGGACGGGGCATTACATGTAACACCATCATAAATAACAAAGGGGGATGAATTTATTTATTTGTTTATTTATTTTTGGTGAAGGCTATATTTTTAATTGAAATCACTTCAGCACTTAATGTTCACGTGATAGACAATTTGAAATTGGCTAAAAATGTAAAGTATTTTGTATATATATATATATATTTTTTGGCATTTGGAGAAAGAAAATAAAGGTCTTATAGATTTTTTTTTATTTTGCAGTAAAGAAGCCTTATAGAAAACTTATTATTATAATATTTAATCATTTATTCTCTTATTTTTAAAATTTATAATTTAAATTCATTTACTCGCACATTGACTATTTTAAAAATTTATAATTTAAGTTTGCATATTTAATCAGACATTAATTGCATACCAAAAAAAATAATCAGACATTGACTATTTTGAAAATTTATAATTTAAGTTTGAACATTTAAGTCCATTCCCACGTTGACTATTTTAAAAGAGTGAGGATATTCTAACTACCAAAAATTCTTACTACTAACTTAGTATCCATTACATCACCATTGGATCAAAGAGAGAATGTTAAAAAGTTTTTGAAGAGAGAGAAAATGTTAATCTAATGGTGATTAGATAGATAACAAGTTGGTAGTGAAAAATTTTGGTCGTAAGAATATCCCTCCTCTTTTAAAAATTTATAATTTAAGTTTGTACATTTAAGTCCATTTAATCACACATTGACTATTTTAAAAGTTATAATTTAAGTTTGCATATTTAAACATGGGGAAGGTCATACTTATAACCTATTTTGGTTTATAACTTCTTACAACCATATCTTAACCGTTGATTTTCGTCAATCAACGTTTAAGTTTTTCGTAAATCAAATTTATTAATTAATTATTAATTCATAATAAATGATAACCGTTGATTGCTGAAAATCAACGGTCAAGATATGATTGTAAGAAGTTATAAACGAAGATAAGTTGTAAGTATAACCTTTCCCTTGACTATTTTGAAAATTTATAATTTAAGTTTGCACATTTAATTCCATTTAAAATATTTCTTGTTTTGAATCTTTGGTAGAAATTAAAAAATGAAGCAAGAGTAGTAGCATGAATTGGCTATAAATATAGCATGAGTTCTCATCCACTGAAAAGATAAGTAAGGAGACAAAAAATGACCATTTCAATAGTAAAATTAGTGTTCTTATCTGTCACAATTTTCATCTCAATTTTCCCTACAACTTCTTCTGCTGTTGGCCTTGAGAATGGTTTCCTTCAATGTTTTCAATCAGCTTTAGGACATAACACAATTTCAGGAGTAATATTCACCAAAAGCAATTCTTCTTATGAACCCCTTTTAGAGTCTTCTATAAGAAACTCAAGATTCTTGGTCAGTTCTGTCCCAAAACCAGACCTTATTGTTACTCCACATAACCTATTCCATATCCAATCAGCACTTCTCTGCTCAAAGAAAAACAGCTTGCAAGTAAGGATTCGAAGTGGGGGGCATGACTATGAGGGCCTTTCTTATGTCTCTCATGTTCCATTCTTGATCATTGATCTCATTAACCTTAGGTCCATAAGCATTGACATTGCAGAAGAAAGTGCATGGGTTCAATCAGGTGCTACCCTTGGAGAACTCTATTCTGCAATTGCAAATAAAAGTAAGGTCCATGGCTTCCCAGCTGGTAGTTGCTCTACCATTGGTGTTGGAGGACACTTCAGTGGTGGTGGATTTGGTACCATTTTTAGAAAATATGGCCTAGCATCTGATAATGTAATTGATGCTCAAATGGTAGATGTTA
>JAVKPL010006917.1:0-28781 GCA_032173675.1 Gastrolobium villosum
ATAGAGAAAAAATAACTTCAATGTTACAATTATAGATAAAACATAATTGTAATTGGTGGCATAAAAGGAAATTTTTTTGCAACAATATGAGAAATTGGGACCATGAAATGTAAAATCAACTTAACATTACTGTAATATTTTTTTTATTTGTTTCCGAGATCAGACAATGGCCGAGCGAGAAAATCTTGCATAGAGAACACAACAAAGGGTCATAAAGAATTCTTAATTTTTTTTTATACATAAGAAATAATATTATAAAAGGGACAAATTTATATTACTCTACTTTTTTTATAAGTCTGAACTTAATCTAAGATAAAAGTTTAATGAGTTTAAGGGGTCGTTTCCTCGAACACGTAACATTAATATCATACATTTTAAACCATCTTAAAATATGAGAATTAAAAAAATAAAATTTAATCGTCTAGAAGTCCTCCTGTACTAGTTGTATGGGTGCAGTGAAATTAGTTGGAATTTTGTTGAGTCGAGTCCACGGCTTTTGCCCTTTTTTTAGTGCTTAGCCGAAACCAGTTTAGCATTAGAAAATAAGAATACGCTTACCAAAAAAAATAAAAAAATAAAAATAAGAACAAAAAACATAAATTTATGCGTGGATGACAAGGTTACGAATTATAAAAAAGGGTTTTATAATTCTCATTCTACCTTAGAATTGAAATCTCATGTCACAAAGATAAAAAGTGCACCACCAAAAATTGATTATAACACTTTGCACAGGTTTTGCAGTGTTTGCACGGACAACAACTCAATTTAGCATAAACCCTTTGCAAAATCATTGCTAATTATAACACTTCATCTTCTTAATCGCTCTTTCATTCATCAACCACTAGCTTAAATAGGTGACATGATGGAAATAGATAAAAATTGTAAAGAGAAAAGATATAGGCGGTTTATTTTGAAGGTCACCAATAACACTTCATGGCAGATTGAGACATTCAAAAATCATCACAAAATGGCAAGGAGTAAAATATAAACCAAAGGGAAAATTAAGGCAACAAAATCTTAAGTTGAAACATAAGATGTTAAGGATGTGCATGCTGTTAATATAAACTTGTAAATGCAACAAACTGCATACAATGCGAAATTTTGCTTTTCAAATTGCTTAATCCTCCATATCACATGCTTGGAATGTAGGCTCATTCAGATCAAAGTTCAAACCTTCTCGGAATGTTGGCTCATTTAGATCAAAGTCCAAACCTTCTCGAAATGTTGGCTCGTTTAGATCAAAGTCCAAACCTTTTTGGCATGTAGATTTACTTGCTTCATCTGCTAATGTTTCTTCACTAAATGCTGTCTCATCCATTTTAGGCAAATGACAAGAACCGCAAGAATTGTATACTTCAGCCAATGTGACATCTGAATATTTTGATTCGTCTCTGGTTGTCATAATGTTCTTCCCTTTATGTATTGATCTGTGTCCCCCTAAGCCTTGGAAAGTTGAATAGGATTTACCACAATCCCAGCATTGATAGCCACCCATTTTCTCTGAGTCTTTTGTCTTCACTTTGGATAAAACTTTCTTACTCTTCTTCACCTTCCCTTCATCAAAATGACCAACATGATCTTCTAACCCACCAGAAGTTACTTCATTATTGTTATTATCGGAAATCTCATTCAGATCCTTCCCATAAAACTCTTCGTTGGCCCAATCATTCATTAAAATTTTTGCAACCCCAGATTCAGATGAACCATTTACTGTATTTTGCTTTTCACTATCATTGTTTTCAGACTCCAATGAACTTAAATAGAACCTCACCTTCTTCACAACATGTTTTTCATCTGTTGATGATTCACCAATATTCTTCCTTTTCTTAAAGGTTGATGATTCACCAATATTCTTCCTTTTCTTAAAGGAGATTGGAACCTCAGAACTCTTTTCCTTAACAACAGCCTCAGTGGGGCTAACCTTAGACTCATCAGAAAAGTAAACAAGATTCTGAGAAGTTGCATAATCTCCAATACCTCCTCTTCCCCTTTTATCTGTCTTTTGCCAACTTGGTAAAAGAGAATTTGAAAGATCAATAGCTTGTGTTTCATTTGGTGCAACAACATTACCAACATAATATCCTTCATTCTCACTGACATAATCAGAATTATGGGTAACACCCCTCCAAGTGTCATCATCATCATTGTTAGCCTTGTGATTAACTATTTTTGAGTCATTTGAGAAATGGGTTTTCACCTTCTTCAGATGCTTCTTTGCAGCTTGAAAATGTGATCTTTTGTGGCCACCCAATGCTTTGCCATTGATGAAAGTCCTGTCACAAAGATCGCAATCGTACGATAATGGAGCTGTGTTCTGAACTGTAACCTCATCAACCATTGATTCAGCATCAACCTCGCAAGACTTCAAAGAAGTTCTCATCATCTTCTTTGCCTTTTTATCCATCTGAGAAGAAAAGAAGAAACAAAGAAGGAGCTAAGGCTAAGGAATAACTAACAATACATCATGATGAAAAAAGAAAGAAGATGCAAGAATGAAACTTTATACCATTAGAACACAAGAAGGAAACCCAATATTGAAAAATAAGGTCGTTGGGTTATCTTGAAAATCAACTGTGAGGAAGAGGAAAAGTGTGATTGTGTTGGATCGGATCTCTGTACGAGGAGCAAAACATGTAAATAACTCAATGAAATACAAAGGACCTATTTATAGGCCAAAATACAAAAATTGTAACTCCACAATAAAGACACTTAACACCATAACAGTCTCACCTAACTCCACAATAAAGACACTTAACACCATAACAGTCACACATAACTTCAGAAACTTAAAAACATAAAACTGAATATTTAAACCCATTAAAAATTAAACCGACCACAAAATTAAACCTATTAAAAATAAAACTGACACTCTACATTTAACGTTTATTCAACATATTCATGACAACAAAAAATTAGTGAAGGAAAGAAATAATCTCTTCCAAAGAGAATTACAATTAAGGTTGTAAAATAACAAGGGACGAGACGAACCTTAAAATAAATCTGTATATTGAATTGATTCATGAGAGTACAATATATAAAGAAAATACTAATGGGCTTAGGCTATATCTAACCCAAATCCTAATAAAATAAGGAAATAGATCTTTACAAATAATAAATATATCCTAAAGATCTATTTTGAGGTTTAGCCTATATCTAACCTAAATCATAATGAAATGGGTTAGATATGGGTTTAGCCGATATCTAACCTAAATCCTAATGAAATAAGGAAATAGATATTTACAAATAATAAAGATATCATAAAGATATCCTAATAAAAATATCCTAAAGATTGAATGTTACTTACTTTACCTTAATTAATCATTTTGTTCTCCCACTTAGCTTTACAATTTTTTTTTTGAGATTTCGTAATTAAATTTTGAGAAATAATAGCCTCAACGTTGCATAAGAAAGCTATCTTACGTCATATACCAATAGAATTTTGTGCCAATTTTTTTTTTCTTTTTCTTTTAGATTGTGGATCCCATATATTTGTGTCACCCACACGAGAATACTGTTTTATGTAACATGAGATTAGTAAACATTTTGAATTTTAGGTAATGCGAAGTATAAAGGTGGCAAAAAGGGTTATGGGATGAAAATTCCAACCCATCTTGTTTTGTGATGGATTGTTGGCTCAACCCGTTTAAAAAATAAAAAATAATTAAAAATAAAAAGTAAATTATATTTTATTATTTTTATAAATATTACTTATTTTCATTTTACATTTTTTTCCAATCCAAGCCTAAATGTATACTATATTTTTTAGGAACTTATTTTTGCATCTATATATGGATAACCTTTGTCATAAATAAAGCCTTTCATCTTTATTTTTTCCAGGGGCGTACTAAGATAAAAAGAATTTCATATCATAAAATTTTAGTAACAAATAAAATACTATCTAATAGTAAAAAAAAAACTTACCTACAGGCCAACCCGCCCGAATCCACCGCCAACCTCTGTTTTGACCTATAACTAAGCGGACCCGCCCCAATCCACCGCCAACCTCTGTTTTGACCTATAACTAAGCGGGATGAACTGAGATGAGTTGAAATATGTAACCCAACCCACCATTTTGGTGAATTAACCCGTCGAATTTCACCCATGTGCGAAATCATTTTGTTCCCCCACTTTTGGAGGCATCTCATCTTTTATTTTTTGATATAAAATACTTACTAATTTAATGGGAGTGAAATGTGCATGCTCATCTATGCTCGAGTTATGCAGCGATAGGGGTGTTAACGGGCCGGGCCGAGCCGAGCTTTGATCTTAAAGGGCCAAGCCTGTATTTAAACGTGTCAGACTGGCCTTAGCATGTTACCTGTTACGAATATAATATTAGCCTGTGTGGCCTGGTTCATTTACAAAAAATAAAAGATTGTCTTAAGCCTGTGGCCTGTTTATTTATTAAAAATAAAAACCTTACCTTTCAATTTGCAGCAATATTTAACCCATTAATATTGCACTCGTATGTATTTTTTTGTAAGAAAATAATAGTTGTTTCTTTTATAATAAAAAAATTAATATTAAAAAGTCAAAATAACAACGACACATTTACTTTACTTTACGTTGCTTTTCCTTAATTTTTTTTTTGGAACAAAGGGGAAAGCAACAAAACTAGAAACAAAACATAGTCTCGGGCAAGTAGTGCCCATCAAATCTCTAGCAAACAGTTCTCTACAATCCATAGGGACTTCAAGAAAAAATTGTAGATCCCAGGTGTCTAATAGTCTCCCTTTGGTTGCCAAAGCATCAGCAACGGAATTACCTTCATTTTTTTTTGTCATTTTTAATCTTTCTTTTTCTACATCTTATATCTTCATCTTCATATCTCTTACTAGTGAATTACCCGTGCGATGCCCGGGGGAAAAAGAACAAAATATTTGTCATCCGTCGTGGTTGGTTAATCGCACTGTAAACCTTATACTTACAAAAACCCGTATTGCTATTTCAGGTGGAAAAAACTACAACATTGATCCAGAATTTTACAAACGTGTTGGCAGGCAGGGCGAGCAGGCCCTCTGGGCCAAGCCCAGTTTGCAACATTTAACTATCATCATTTTATGTAAATAATAATTTTTTTGAAAGGATTTATGCCATTAGTTTTTTATATTTTACAAATTTGTATTTACAAAAATTAAAATCAGATTTAGGAATTAATTATAAAAGAAGAATGATGAAATTTTAATTTAATTATAAAAAAAGGAAATCCCACCCTGTTTTTAATCATAATATTTATTTGTGTAGCCGTTAGGAAGAAAATAAACGACAAAAGCAGTGTTCCCTTTCTATCTACCTCGTCATTTCACATGCTGCCGACCAATCGCAACTTGTCGTCGGCAATTTAAAACTTTTTCGCACTAACTGTTCATTAATTTATTTGTTTAGTTTAAAGGGGTAGGATATTGTAACAACCAAGTATAGTTATTACCAATCGATTTTACCATTAGATTGGTTATTTTGATCTGACGGTTCAGATTTGATACTTATATAGCCCTTTCTCTCTCCCTTTCCCTCTCTTCCTCTCTCTCTCTCTCCTCTCATAGCAGCCGCCGCCGCTGGTTTAGGAGTGGCATGAGCAAAGGCCTTTTAGATTCTTATTATATTCATAGGCACCGTTAACCTATCCACAAGTTCACGATAACTGATAACTGAGTGGTGAAGACGTTCACAAGCATCTACCACAATTAGTTTTCTTACCAACTGTATTGATAATTATAATTACACAACATTTTTTCAAACTCTAAAGGGCACGGGAATGTCGCTGCCAATGGAGGCTTATTTGATTTTAATATAAAAATCATGGCTTCTTAAACAAATTAGGGTTTATTTGATTTTTATAATGGAGGCTGAAGGCCAAACTGCATTACCATTTGTATGTTTCTTGTGTTTCCCTACCTCAGGACTCCAGTGATTAATCATTCTCCAATCTGCAATGATTTTCTGCATTTTTTGCTGTGATTAATAATGCTCCATGACTCGAGTGATTAATTGCAGCGACGAGAGGCGGTGGTGATGGGCAGCGGCGCGATGGCGGCGGCGATGGGCAGCTGCGGAGGAGAGAATTTATTATGGACCGGGACCACCATTTTTTAGGTGGTCCCTTAGTGTAAATGAGGGGTAAAAATGAGAAAGAGAAAAAGGAAAGAAAAAATTAATGAGAGGGAGCACCAAATCAGAGAGAGAAAGGAGACTATATATATAAGTAACAAATCTAAACCGTCGGATCAAAATGACCAATCTAACGGTGAAATCGATTGGTATTAATATTGGTAGTAACTATACTTGGTTGTTACAATATCTTACCCCTAGTTTAAAATATATTATAATTACTTAACTAATGACACGACTGTTAAAAGGACTTCGTGTTTGAGCATGCTGAACAGTGAAAATAGGTGCCGAGAGTTTTTTTTTTGTCTTTTTCAATGAGTTCATACAGATTATATTAATTTTTATTTTTTTTAAGCAACATGAAGTTATCCAAATAACACACCAATTTGAAAATTTATAGAATATTGAAGGGTTTAATTATATTTGCTTCGAAGATGGTGCACTTATCATGGAAAAGCTAAAGATCACATCACTTATATATTAACTAATCACTTCTCAGAAACTATCCATATACTGATTATTTTAGAAAATGAATATTAAAAAATATTTTTTCAAAAAATATTTCAATAAATGCAGAACATATAGTAATATAGTTGCTGCAATTACTAATGCAGAACGTGTAATGGTACAATTGATGCATTTTTGTTTTTTTTAGACTCAAAAAATTAATTAATCCCAATAAACATAATAATAAAATGCCCCCTCTTATTTTTCAAATTAAACATGTTACATCATTTATTTACGTAATTAATTTACATCAAATTAAAAAGCCTTGATCTTTTAATTTTCCACCATTATGCATTTTTTGGGTTTTTCTCATTGATAACCCTGAAACATAAGCATAAAAAGAAAAAATTATAAAAAGAGGAGATTGATTATTTGCCAACAAAGTTTGTACTTGATCTACATACCACTCCCACAAAGTACACTCAGACTTGTGATATTCCAAATCCTTTCGTCGGCTTTCCTCTACAACAGAGTTGCAAAAAAAAAAAATTTACATGTTCATCTAATAGAAGAACAACTTGACAATAACATGGATTCTTCCACCTACAAAACGCATACATAAAGTAGTTAAAAAAAACATATTTTCACAAAAAAAAAGCATATCTTTCACACAAAAAAAGCATATCACAATATTGTGTTATGGAAGAAAATACTTGTAGAAGAAAATAAGATACAGAAGAATGGCATACCTTCCTCTGAGGAAGTAAAGAAATACATATTCTAGTGATTTCAAATCATCCCGTCAGCTTTACTCTATAATAGTGCTACAAAAAAATTGAAAAATATTACATGTCATCTAATAGAAGAATAACTTGATAAGATGAAGAAGATAAATAGACAGAGAAGAGAAGAAACAGATACACAAAAGCTAATTACCAAATGAAAAGATCCAGTAACATATCCTGTTTATGCACAAAATAATTTTGTTTTTTAATAATTAAACCTAATAGTGGGATATTAATGATGACCTCTTTTCCCACCTTTAAGTTTAAATTTTGAATTTGAATACTTTTCCACCTACCAATGCAAAAAGTAATGAGATATTAATACTTTTCCACCTACCCATGCAGAAAGTAGTGGATCATCAATACATGTGTCTTCTGTAACAGCCCGTTGTACACCGGTATTGTTAACATTGATTATGATATTAAGCGCAGTTACAATCACAGTGATTGGGTTAATTAAATTACGGGCAGTTTTTTTTTCTTTTAACATATTCCTTTACTTACATCAATACACTTTCCGTAATCAATTAAAACCACACTATAATTGTAAATGCAATTTGCGGAAGCATACATCTTTGCTAACATCATACATCCTTCTTTTTATTCAATTCATTTAAACTCACCATCTTACTCTCATATTTTACCAAGTTGTAGTCCTTTACATTATCTACGCGTGGTTTCAAACCACGTATCATTTGGAGTTCTACCCATCAAGTTAAGCCCCTTTCTTTTAGTCTAGAAAAACCTGAATTTTCGAAAATTACACTGTGGTAATCGATTACCAGTGGGTGGTAATCGATTACCACCTGTCAAAAATGAGGCAGTAGCCAATTTTCTCAATCCTCTGTTCTGGTAATCGATTACCAACTTTGGGTAATCGATTACCTCACATGGTAATCGATTACCAAAGGCCAGTAATCGATTACCAGTGAAGACAGTAGCCAATTTTTCGTCCCCTGTTGCATGGTAATCGATTACCATGCCTTGGGTAATCGATTACTATGCAGCAAAATGACAGATTACAGCCTTTAAAGCCCCAAAAAGGTTGTGTAATCCATCCCTAACCCCTTGGTACTCCACATAACACATAATCATGTCCTAATGTAGGCTCTAGGCCCTTCCATCATCCAATTTCCTTAAAACATGCATCATTTACAAAGTCCTCAAATAATGGCCATTTACATACAAATATGGACCATTTTTACAACATGAATACCAAGACTTTCAAGGCTATGAATGTGGCAATGGACAAGTCCCATGCTCACTCAAAATATACAGTTATCCATGCCATGAATAATGAAACATAAACAAGACTTAGCATATACTCATGAACACTAACAAAAGCATGGAAATAACATCATGCAATATGTTCATGACCTAAGTCTCAAAATACTAATGGTATGCTATGTGCACTCCATAACTCCTCCAAAATGTCATGCAATCCCAATGCACCGCATGCCAATCCAATGTCCACTATACGGGCTTCTTGCCCGAAGCTCCTCCCGTCTCATAGTGACCTGAAATGTGGTCCCCCAAACACGGGGTGAGATATACGGATATATCTCAGTAAACCAATGGAGCTAGAGGCTCTCTCCACTCCATGGCTCACTAAAATGTATAAATATGACATAATGTAATATGCAAGTAAAACAATATCACCATCCAACTGGAGACAACCCAAGAACATCCACTCATGGATTCATGTTCAAGGACTCCATCATATAACTCCCGAGACAGTCCTGGCGCCTCTCCCATGGTTGAGAAGACTCCATGGCAATACCCAACCGGAACTCCTCATGAGCCCTATCCGGCGGACGTCCCACGTTTGGATCATCCTGGCGCCGCTCCCAGAGTCGACTCCACGGCAAAACCCAACTGGCATTCTCACAAGGATGAACCCAGCGGATGTCCAAACTCCACTCGTCAACTGGCCAGTGACCAAACAATTTTCACACAATACAAGCAATATGCATACAAGCACACAATCACATCATGTCATAACCACATAATCCAACCACGACCTTCCTCTAGGTGTGGTGGAGCACACTAGGGATTAAACCCAAGTTCCAAGAGTTTACCTCAATACTTAGCAATCCGTTCCAAACGTATGCTCCCAATTAACTTTTCACAATCCCGTCCGTGTGAGGCACCCTACAACAATCATCAAATCCAAATTACACCAAAACTCATTTTTCATGAAATTTCCTCAAATTCGCCTAAGTTAAAAACCTATATTTTTCACCAAAATTTAACATAGCATTTCTAGCTTACAAGCATGATTCTAAGGCCTTTTCATCTAATAGCATTTTTCCACTTGGGCTCTCTATCATCACACATCTAAAATTGAAGGTTTAAAGCATAAATTCCTAGATCTATGAATTCAACCATAAAAATACCACAAATATACTCACAATGTGTTGTATGATCACCACCAAGGCTTTACTAAACCATTAGAAGATCAAAACTCCAACAAATCTCCAAGAACTCAAGTGGGTCGAATCTGATTTTGCTCAAAACGCGGCCAAGGAGATGGATTCAAGGCTTCTAAGTGTTACCAATGGCTTTGGAAGGTTGTTTACAATAGATTTCGACACCAAAATCAAGCGATTCGGTGAAGAAATGAAGAAATGGCAAGATGAGGAGAAATGGTGGTGTTTTGGTTTTCCTCCCACTGTGTGTGCGCGAAGGTGGAGGGAAAAAGAGAAGGAAGAAGGAAGAAAAAGGAGGTGGGGCCAAGTGACTTCGGTCACACGGGTCCCACACGCGATCTAACTTTAACCCCGATAAAATTTCCGATCATAATTTCTTAATCTACATATTTTTCCAGTCCATGACATATTTTTATTTCTCCAAAATATTGATAAAAATTTCACACCTATCGGTACACTCACACCACAGTATTTAACACTTAAAATCACTATTCATCGATTTTTCCCAAATTTGCCTATTCACTCAATTTTCCGCCCTGATTCCGTTTTCAGCATTATTTTTGTCATATGAAATCTCTAACTCAATATTTAAGCCTCAGAACACACGGTTGGCAATTACCATTTTGCCCTTTTTGCCCATTTTGGCCATAATTCTTGGATTTTCACTAATCCACCAACTTTCATTTCACATTATAATATTAAATTTCACATTTAAATGTTTGAGGTGTTATATCTTCCACTATATATTTTGAATTATTCTTCCCACCCATTTCGAATTTTGAATTGAGAACATCATTAATACAGCTGTCTACCACCAAGTATTTTATGATGATTTAAAAGAAACTCTCCTTTTTTGTAGAATTTTTTTATTTACGAAATAAAAAATATTTCCAAAAGAAGTAACTTTTCAAACTATCTCCAGTGTGAACACAAAGCTGAGATTTAAGGAGGAAGTAACACGTCAGCAAAGTTTCCAAACTTTGGTTCTTCTTTCTATATATTAAGATTTCTTTACCAATTGTTGTTAGTAATTATGAAATATTTTTAGTAATTATGAAAAGTGGCACTCGCTGTCTCAAATGATTAATATAAAAATATAAAAAATAAATAAATTTATTGTATACGGGCCAGCCTCCAAGGCTTCAAAGCCGGGCTTGACTATGGAAGCCCGAGGCCTTTTAAATAAAAAGACTTTTACATGAGTATAAATCTAGATCCAATAATTAAAAAAAACCGAGCCAAAATGGGTCGGGCCTAAGGCCCTGATAGGACCTGGCCATATTATCACCCTATGCAGCGATGCGCCAAAATGCGCATAGAGATTTCACATATTTTTATCCATTGAAAAGAAAGAAAAAGAAAAAAAACCAAAAAATGCGACCATAATCAATGTCCTCACATTCCAATTTCTTCTCCTCACTAAAGCAGGTAATAACAATTCCAATTTCCCTCACAGTTCTTGCCATTGTTTTAATTAGGGTCTGAAATATGAATTTTTGATGTCCAGGTTGAAAAGAGGCTAAAGTTAGATCATACATCACCAACAGAATCTCAATCTCAAACAAAAGAAAGCAACTTTTTATGTAGAGGTTCTTCTTCCACTTTGGGCTCACCCATGTTCCTCAACATGGACCAACCCAGTGGCATTCAGAATTTTAACACCCAAGATAGCAGTGAAGCTCCTCAAGCATTCCTATCCATTTCCCAAGAATTTTCACCAACCCATCAAGACCCTTCACAAACTAGTCCTTCAGATTATCTTACAACTGTAAATAAAGCTCAAGATGATGATGATGATGATGATGACATTGAACGGTTAATGCAGCTCTTGGGCTTATCAGAGGAACAAGTGGAACAAAGGGATGATGGTTTTGAGGATGGTGATGATGGTAATTCTTGTCACTGTGAAGGAGGGTTTTATTCAAAAATTGTTGGAGTGGAGGGGCCAAAGTGTAAGAAGGAGGTGCTGAGGTTAGATGGGTGGATCAAGCACTTTATAAATGGTGGTGGGAAGGAGGAGAAGCAAGAGCCCTTAAGATTGGCACACCTGCTTTTAGGAAAAGCTGCTTTTATTTCTGAGGGTGCTGATAGTGGTTTTGGAGGCTTAGTTCCCTTCAACCATTCAAGAATTTCTTCATACTGATCCTCCCAGCAATTGAGGCAACCTAGCTAATTTTTTTATTACTCTTTTGCTTTGCTGTTTTATTTTAAAGATTTATTATCCTTATGTTACGTAAAATAGAATCTATCTCATACACACACAAATTTAATATGGATCCCACTTTTTTTTTCTCTCTCTCCCTAAAAGTAGACCCCACTTGCATAAATGAGTCAGTAGGAGATAATACTTATCTCCTACTACGTGAGAAAACTATTACCCTTTATTTTATGATATTCTTCTTTCTAACTGTTATATGCAGCAGTTAATTTGTTGAAATTGCATTTTGTTGTCTTCCTATGTTGTCCATTTTTATGTGAACAGCTGCACAATGACAAGTTCTATTAAGTAAAACAATCTTAAATCTGGAGCTAGAACTATTATTGCTATGATCTTTGAGTCGAGTTGTTCATCCTAAAAGGATAAAGAAAATTCAGAGCACCATAACTTTGATCCATTGTCAGTTATCTTTTAAACTTTTTTAATTGGTCTCTAGGAGTTATGGACATTAAAAAAGTTTTTGGTATGTTATACCTTCTTTTGGGGGATATGCATTTTATTATTCACAACTTAAAATTTCGCAAACTTATGAAATTGATGGTTGTATGAACATAACAGAAACTTTAGAACCTTTATGACCTCTAATAGAAAACTTGGAGGTTCTTTCATGCTCCTGGGGATATTGAGCAATTAAACTTGGAAGTAACCTGTTGTTTATCATTCCGTATTAACATCAATCTCAATTATATGAGAGAGCAAATTCGATTGTATACTGAAAATGAGAAAAGGGTAGGGGATAGAGCAAGGGTAGGATGCGATTAAATGCATAATTTATGCCAAGAGGGCTAGTTTTTAAATGGATTGTGTAATTTTCAGCTCATAGTTTTGTTAGTTTGCCTTATTTCTTATAAGATTATGATTATATACTGTACATTGTAATCTCCCTAGTTTCCACCATGCAATTTTGTAAATGAATATATAATTATATTTGCATTCAACCCAAGAATGGGGAGGGGGAGTGAAAAAGGAGGAGAATGCAGCAAGAGACAGCCAATGCTATATTACCATGGATGGGAAATCACTTTCTCAAAGTTCCTTGCTAATTTGTTGTCTATTACAAAAAATAGTGCATGCATTTCATGATAATTGGAAAACTAACATGGATATCAGAAGGCTTTGCCTTTGTTAAAGACACTAGTAATGAAGCAATTGAGAAGCATTTATTTTTTCTTCTTTTGCAAAAGCATCTCCAAAGATTGATTGATGGTGTTTAACATTTAAAAAAGATAGTAGTGCTATGTTGCTGTTTCAAGCTTCATAAGAGCAGATAACACCACATTCATATTAGGTCGATCTTCAGGATCAGGGAGGGTGCAGCCCAAGGATAGCTTAAAGAGCTCTGCCAATACTTCCACATAGTTTTCTCTGACATTCCAGGTCAACATAGGGTCCACTATATTAACAAGCTGGTTCATTCCATTTGCAAGGGCTTTTGCCACTACTTCATGCAAACTGATTGGCAAGCCATCCTCTTCTGAGAGCCCTGTTGGTCTTCTTTTTGTTAGAAACTCCATTACTACTATGATACCAAAGCTGAATACATCTGCTTTAGTCGTTACTTTCCTCATGTAGGCAAGTTCTGAGAATTACACAGGAAAATATTGTTTAGAGAGTGGAAATTATAAAAACCTGTGGATATACAAAGTTAATAGGCTAAGATAATTGGAAACAAGAAACAAAATTATATGAGTCTTTTTAGTAAAAACTTTGTAATAATAGGAAAACAATTGGCTATCTCTTTGAGCTTAAACCCAGTTCAATATTAGAGAATGAAAAATATATTTGCTATCCTTTGTTGCCCTCTGGTCCTATCCAACTTGAATCCGAATTAGTCACTGCTGGATGACAGTAGGATACCGGATGATTTATATATATATAGTCACCATTTTTAACTATGTTCTCCCGGGAAAACATAGTTATAATACGAAAGTTATTTTTTTCTCTCTCTCCACGTCAGATAGTAGACATGTTCTAAAAAGTAACTGAAGAGAGAGAAAAAAAAACTTTCGTGTTATAACTATGTTCTCCCAGGAGAACATAGTTAAAAATGGTGGTTGTAGATAAGCTTATATAAAGTGGCCTAGAAATGTTAACCCCATAAATATATATATATAGGGGTAAACATTTCTACAGCCACTTTAGATAAGGTTATCTACAACCACCATTTTTTAACTATGTTCTCCAATGGGGTTAACATTTCTACAGCCACTTTATATAAGCTTATCTACAACCATCATTTTTAACTATGTTCTCCTGGGAGAACATAGTTATAATATTAAAGTAGTTTTTTTCTCTCCTCAGTGACTTTTCAGAACTTGTTTGCTGACGTGGAGAGAGAGAAAAAAGCAACTTTAGTGTTATAACTATGTTCTCCCGGGAGAACATAGTTAAAAATGGGCAGCTGTAGATAAGCTTATCTAAAGTGGATGTAGAAATACTTTTACCATGTATATATATATATATATATATATATATATATATATTGTTGCTATCTAAGGGGATGGTGTTCTCCATGCTTCTGTGAATCTACTAACAATTGTTTCACCCTATTCCTTAATTACATGTCAATTAGTTGAAGTCACCAGTAGCAAAACCTGATGCAAGCTCTGCACAGTAACCCACATTAGGTGAAACTAAAGGAAATGATAATCAATGCATAGGATATGCCGAATTTGCTAATGCAGTCACAACAAATCTGGTCCCCATGCGTGGTATGGTACAGTCAATTTATGCTGATACAGTGCGAATCATGATCATTGCTTCTTTTCTCTTAATACTTTGAAAGGGATACTTGTGTGCCAAACCAAATGATGGGTTGATTGCAACTTATATAACACTAATAGATGTGGCGTGGATTATTTAACTTGTCATCGTATTCAAACAACAAATAAAAACTTATGCACACATGGTGATGCTATTTTCACTGAATAGAACAATCTAATAGAGACTCGCATGCATTGTATAAAACCAGCTAATAGAAAACTAACACAGTAATTCAGGTCTTGAACTCTTATGCTACTTTTGCTGATTTGAACATAATGTGCAGGACTCACTCACTATACAAATCTGAGAACTAAATTATTCATTTAGATTATAATTCCACCATGAACATAATTTTGATGAAAATATATTATCCATTAAATATAAGAGAGTAGTAGTAATGTAGTAAAAGACTAATACCTGGCGCCAAATAGCCAACTGTTCCTTGCAAAGCTGAGGAAAGGGTACTACCATCCTGCAGATGAAGACCAAGTATTCGTGCTGTCCCAAAATCACTGACATGAGCTTCCCAGTCTCTATCTAAGAGGATGTTGGAAGGCTTTAAATCACAGTGTACAATGGGAAAATCATAACCAGAGTGCAAGTAATCCAATCCATTAGCAATAGAAATGAAAACTCGGAGTCTTTCAGATAATGTCCACCTTGATTGATCCCCACCTTTGTCATGTATAATGCTATCCAAATTCCCATTCTCCATGTACTCTAGAACCAAAGCCTTCATTTTCCCAGTCTCCCAAGCATATCCAAGTACCTTAACCAAGTTCCTATATCTCAGCTGGCTCAAGGTGCTGGCTTCTGTCTTGAAGATCTTATCAACATTTGCAGACAATTGGTGTAAATTCAATCTTTTGATGGCTACAATGTTGCCATCTTCCAATTGACCCTTGAAAACTGTGCTCAAACTACTAGCACCAATGATCTTGTCTGCACTGAAAAACCCAGTGGCATTTTCTAACTCCTTTGGATTGAATCTTTTAAGAGCCAATGCTGAACTGTACTCAGGTTCATAATTCTCACTATTATCACTTTGTTTAGAATTGCAGAGTTTGCGGCCTCCATTGAGAATTAAAATCACAAGCACCAGAAGTAGAATTATAGCAAGAGATCCAAGCGCAGCAATGATAGATATACTCTTCTTGGATAGTGAATGATGATTAGTCTCTCTACATGGTTGTAGGAATTTTGTTCCACAAAGAGCCTGGTTACCCATCATGCTAGATGCATTGATGCGTGCAAATATTCCATTCAAAGGTACAGGACCTTCAAGTTGATTGAAAGAAAGGTTGAGATGTATTAGGCTTGAAAGATTGGCAAAGCTCTCAGGAATAGTTCCCTTCAAGTTATTCTGAGAAAGATCTAGAGAACTAAGATGCTCAAGCTATCCAAATTCCCATTCTCCATGTACTCTAGAACCAAAGCCTTCATTTTCCCAGTCTCCCAAGCATATCCAAGTACCTTAACCAAATTCCTATGTCTCAGCTGGCTCAAGGTGCTGGCTTCTGTCTTGAAGATCTTATCAACATTTGCAGACAATTGGTGTAAATTCAATCTTTTGATGGCTACAATGTTGCCATCTTCCAATTGACCCTTGAAAACTGTTCTCAAACTACTAGCACCAATGATCTTGTCTGCACTCACTACACCAAAAACTGGATTTAGCGGCGGTTTGTTTTAGATTTAGCGGCGGTTCAAACCGCCACTAAAAAATCCAGTGGCCAATTGAAAACCGACATAGAAACTGGTGACGTTAAAAATTTTGCGTCAGTTTACACGAACCGTCGGAATAACCGACGCGAAAAAACAAACCGACGAAGAATATATACAAACCGCCATAGGTTAAAAAAATAATTTTATTTTTAGCGACGGTTTTGAACCGCCGCTAAATCACGTAATTCATTTTTTTTAAATTACTTTTTTTTGTGGTCTCAGTAAATATAATTTTTTTTTTGTGGTCTCAGTAAATATAATTTTTTTTGTGGTCTCAGTAAATATAATTTTTTTTAGTAAATATAAATATTTCAAATAACCTATGAATTGTAAAATTCATTTAAATTATATAATTTGACTCAAACTCTTGATCTCATTGATCATAATTATATTTATTGTTTATAATCAAACCTGTTATTATAAATTAAAATATATAAAAAAACTATAAACAATTATAAAGATTAATTTAAAAAGCTTAACTTTAAAAATTTATAGATCCAAACATATGACAAAATAAAGTACATAAGTCTTTTACAAATTAATTATAAAAGCAATCGCAATGTCAATACAACTACAAATGTTTAAACATAAATAATCTCTATCGGTGAACTTGTCAGCAAGCAGTATTAATAAAATAGTACAAAAGTGATATCAACCCTATCATCATTCACTTCTCCCAATATGAGATAACATTCTCAAAATAATCATTAGCATCATTTCTGAAAACTTTTTAACAATACTATTATTTCAATATCTTGTCAAGCTTACAAACGTGGTTTCTGCAAAATTATCTTAAAGAAAAAGGTGATTATTATTATTCCCAGAACAGCAGAAATGTTTATATAGCCAACCTCCTGCATTGAACTCCACTCAGGCTTGTCTCTATAACAATCATCGAGAATAGAACCCCCGAGAAGCCTATTGCACACTCATTCATTAGGTATTCATAAGCATGAAAAGGATTGTGTGCCGCCAGCAGTGTTATGAGAACATGGAATATAGCATTTCTTGTAGCCAACAAAATAATGACATATAGCAACCGAACTGAAACCATGATCCTCTCCAGCTCAGAGCCCAAGGGAACTAAAGCCATCATGTTGAAGAGAACATGAAGTAGTGAACCATGGCAAAGAATGGCGGTACAAATCCTGTAAATTGCATGAAAAAAATTCTGAGCAGGGCAATCTGACAATTACAAAATGGGAGCAGCCAACAAATCAAAAAAAATAAAAAAGACAACAGCATGCATTCAACAATATTTACAAAAGATGTTTCTTAGATATAACAGCTAAAGAATATTTAAGTTGACGGCAGGATCAGCCCATCCAAACAACTTCAAAAGCCAGTAGAAGAGCCTATTGCTCCAAATATGCAGCGATTAAATGATTCTAAACTCATCCAGACAATAAACTAAATTGACTAAACAATATAATATGACTTGAAGAAAAAAAATACCTTGAAACCGAGATACAACAGCAGACGGCAAGAAGCATACCTCGGCGAAGGAATCATATCCAACTAAAAGACAAACCAAGTAAATTATTCCACAGACAACTACAACTGCAGAAGTGAGGAATGGAATGCTTTCCCACCATTGATTCAACCTAGTAGGCACCCCTGCCTGTGTTAAGATTTAAGAATTTCATCAACGAAAATTAATCGAAAAATCAAAATAACACGGTAAAGAAGCAAAACTCTATCTAACAATTCTACAACAGCAGTTAATGGAATTTGCGGGGGTTAAAAAAACAGCAAATTATAAAGTAAGCGATATAGTTTATTTCATAATTTACTTAATTTACAGAGCTTCCAGGCTTTGACAGACATGGATCATGCAGAACGCAAATGAACGGAACAATAAATTGAAACAATGACCAATTTTGTCTAGGTCCCACACAAAGAGTGTCTATATCAGCTCCAGGACCATGCACCTGCAAGATTTGGAGTGAAAAATTTGGTAAAATAATAAAAGCAACAAAAAAATATATTACAATAATAATATCTGCCTCCTCCTGACTCTCTCATACAATCCAGCACCTTGCAAGTATTGAACAACCACAAACCCAAATTCAGTACACAATAACTCGTAGAAAAGCACTTTATCTCTCTCTCTCTATATATGTGTGTGTACTTTATCTCTCTCTCTATATGCGCGTGTGTGTGTGTGTGTGTGTGTGTGTGTGTGTGAGTGATACAATCATATTCAGCACACAATAACTCTTACAAAAGCTCAATATATATATCTATATATGTCTGTGTGGCCTCCTCCTGACTCTCATACAATCATATTCAGCACACAATAACTCTTAGAAAAGCATACAATCATGATTAAGTCCTCTCCAAAAACGGCTCTGTTTGGTCTTCATAAATCTGGTCCCAGTGAAAATCAGCAAAGGGTTGTAAAGGACACGGGAAAAAGCTCGGTTGTGGAAGTTGTTAGTTTCTTCTGGTGAAAATAATAATAGAAATGGAAGAGACAAATGGATTTATAACTACTCTATTTTTGTCTGATTAGATTTTAACAAATACCTGCATATCTTATTTTCTCTCATCCATGAGGTTTGGAATCTAAATAACTGAGATGAAACACTAGAGACAGAGAGAAAGAGGATAAGGTACCTGGCATGTTTTTTCTAAAGCTACGAAGCTTTTGGCCCCTTCAACTCCAAGAAAAATGATAAGCAAAGAGAGAAAAAGGTTTTGAAAAGAGTATCAGATTTTGAATGCAAGTTTATAAAACTAATTAATCAATTTACGTTGTACATTTAGATATATCATGGTTCATATGCAAAATTTGTTATTATATATACTTTGTGAATTGAATAAATTTTAACCTTTATTGAGATAATTTTATGGCACAGGTATGACCTGTTGATGTTTTTTAAGTCTTAACTCCATAACAAGGCATACCAGGAATTATTTTAAGAGATACTTTTGCAACCTACAAACTCAATAGATTCAGATAACTTGTCCAAAATTTAAAATGTTGTTAAAATGTGTTTCCCTGATGTAGAAAACTAATCCAAATCATGGGACAATAATCACAAAAATAACATCCTTCTTAATACAAGTTACCTCAAAATCCCTCTGTGCTAATATTGAATCAAATAGGACTAAAATCTAAAAATACACAAAAAGTTTTAAATGAAATTTGGGTTTCAACTAAAGCATAAATCTCGAGCAAATCCAATTAAAAAAAAACAAACAAACAAAGAATCAACGATATTGATCTGTTTGGAAGAGGGAAATTAACTAAAAACAAAGATATTGTATCCCGGTTTTCTTATAGTTCCATGCGTACTCATACCATGAAATAAAAGCATAAAAGTATATTATTGGTTCTTAGCCTTGTCACTCCTCCATCAACCATACGGCTGGACATGTAGCTAAAGGAATTAAAATTCATTCATTCAATAGTTTAAGACAACAAAAGCTTATGTGGTAGCTTTACTAGTTTATCTTGACTTTAGCAATTCAACAACCAATTATATTTCTCCATTTAATACAAAAAAACTGCACACACAAGAGACCAAGGTAACATGCATCATATATGTCATAGAAATGTCAACAATTCATTATTCCCATCTACTTTAACTTCAATTTCCTTAATACCATAAAAAAAAGTCTGATATATATATATATATATATATATATATATATATATGTCCAAACATCAAGCAACGTGACTTTCTTAGGAAAACAATAACATGTAACTTCATGTATAAAAAGGCAAAACACTTAACCTTTAATCACTTAGTGGTTTTCCTACACACATCATCTTTAAGCGCCAATTTAATTCCTATGATTCATGCCCAAAAATTTGCACATATTAAAAAATAATCACTCATATATATAAAAATAATCACTCAATATCAGAGGCAAGTGTATGAAAAATTATACAAATCATTCAACTTATGTTCAGTTAGAATTTGTAAACTAAAGTGATAAAAATCACTCATGTATATAAAAATAGTAACCAATGTTAACTCATGACAGAACAAAAAAAATTAAAAACCACTTCCTATACTAAATCCGATCATATAACTAAAGTGAAAAGTTGCTTTCATGGTTATCTGTAGAAGTTTCGACTTGACATTTTGTCGAATAGCTAGAGGGTGTATCAAGAATAGAAACCAAGGTTATTTACGCATTTTGAATGTACCTGTATGAGCTTCAAGGAAGACTTTAACTGGAGGAGCATCTAAGGTGTGTGAAAGGATGCCATTACTGAAGAGAAACCTTTGAACCCGACATTTGTTTAGCTTTCAGACAATAAGAAGAGAATTCAAACCCATATGAGATACTTGTTCTACAATTAGATGCTGCAAATTCAAAAGACAAACCAACTACACCACATATTAGAGAGGTCAAGGCAGAAAGACAACGAAAGAAACTTGGAACCTGATTAGTAAAAAAATCACACAAATTCACGTCAGGATTTCTTCACAGATTCTGCGCCAAACTGATAAATGACTGCTATTGGAATTTAATTGACCCCCACCTATATTTATTTATTTATTTTAAGTTAAGTTGGAGCCAAATAAATTCAGATACATCAGTTTGCGTAGAGTTTATAAAAAGATTACAATGGTTATGAGAGGTTCATTTTGATTTTAGCAACTGTGCATGCTGATGAGTGCCACCGGAACATCCTTCTTACACTCTTCGCTGCAAACGAAAATTTATATTAAAAAAAAAGAACAATAAGCAAATACCAAAGACTGAAGTGAAAGATGTGATATGAATTAATACGAATCCACTGAAATTGAAAGTGTAAGAGAAGACGGGGAAGAAACAAACCATCAAGCAAAGGCACAACCATTCGCTATCGTATAGTATCCTTCTTCGTCTTCTTCATAATTCATATGAGAGGTGAATTATGTAACAGCCCGTGTTAACCCGGTCTGTTAACACACTATCGTATTAAGCCACGCTTAATAAAAATGCGGAATAACTTTTTCTTTAATTCAATTATGACGTCATTAACTTAACCAACTTGATTACTTAATCATTTTCATAAAAATACTGCCTGTATGTAAATTGCAAGACAACTAACTGAATACCTCGTACATAAATATAATGTGTGTATCTAGAACCGCAGGACTACACATGCAGCCTGGGTCAAAATCCTGATACATTAATTACAACATTAAAGTAAAAGGACAATAACACAAACATGTGGCATGGACAAACCCCATGCTCACCAAATAAGGCAACAATGCCCAACAAATAGTCTCAACATAATCAGCATAATAAAAGCGGAAAACATAACAGCAAATCCAGCAAGACAGCATATCAGAATATCAGCTCAACTCTGGCCTCCTGCCACCTGAGCCCTCAACATTACCTGATCCTGAAATAAGCGTCCCCAAACGTGGGGTGAGATCTCTAACAAGAAATCTCAGTAAGACAAGGGGTCCTCAAGGAGTCTCCACCCCAAGCTCACTTACATGTGTAATATAAGTTCTAAAACAGTATTACAATATAAGTTCCAAAATCATGCGATGCAGCAATTAATCATGTCATGTGTGCTTTCAAATCTACTGGCCAGAGAAATGTAGGAATACGTCTATGCCTACATGAGTACATGGATACTACCTGCACCTCACCCACATGCTTCTCCATCTTGTATGTACTACATACTCAGGATTGCCGTCTAGGTGGACACCACATGCATATCATAATAGCTCATTACATATAAACAGCTCAACAGCATTTCCAAAATAATCAAAGCATGTAACACAGCATGCATAAACCCATCCCCGTGGGACATGGTGGAACATCAAAATGGCTAAACCGAGGACACGAAAGCTTACCTTGCAAGCTAGCTATCCAAGCCAAGAGTCCGCACAAACTCAAAGTCCAAACACAGCAGAATCACAATCTATTTTAGACCAATAATTATATCAATATTAATATTCTAATATTTACAATGTTAAACTAGACATCTTGAGGTTTCCAACGATATACTTTATGCCTCAATCGGAGTTGTATAACTCCGGTTATGATTTTCGCAAAGTGACTGCTGCCAACTGAATTTCCAGCAACCAAGACGCGACTTTAAACTAACACTGAGATCAAACCACTTATCCAATGGCTACGAAATTTTACAGGGTTATAGCCTTATGTTTTAGCTACACATAGGTCCAAACGGCACTCGATTTGGAGCTCTGTAGCTCAAGATATCGAATTTTTCCCGAAACAGGTTCGTTGCTGTCCCCATATCCGGATATGGATATCCGGATATCATATCCGGATACTGATATCCGGATATCTGCCCGACAATATCCGGATATCTCACGACAGAATGCATTTTCTGCATTTCGTGAATATCCAATCCATAGGTTCAACTTTTTAACCGATTAAAGGCACTTAAACATGCATTTCTAGGTGTGTTTAACCTACTCCACCCTTAAGTTATTAACTTAGCTCAATACATGCATCAAGGTTCCATTTTTAAGCATTTAAACCCATGATCATAGTTGGTATAACTTACCAAAGCTCAAAAACAGAATAGGCAGTGCTCTTGGAGCTCTCCAAGGTTCCTCAAACTCAGCCTAAGTAGGAGCACGAAAATGGCACTTCAAGGTGGGTTCTTGCACCACAAGAAGGCACTTTGAAGCTCACAATGACTACCACAAAGTAGCCATTACTAAAGCTTCAAACTCATGCTCACTAACTACCTCTCCACTCAGAATGATGGCCACAAAGCAGCCCCAAGATTAACTCTCACCTTCACAAATGTCATAAACAAGCATGAAAGGTGATCACTTGGCTAAGGAAAGAAGAAGAAAGAAGAAGAAGAAGAAGAAGAAGAAGAAGAAGAAGAAGAAGAAGGAAGAGGGAAGTGGCAGCTGCAGCAAAAACACTCTACGTAGGAAATGAGGCACCTAGGGTTTTGTGCCTTAGTGTGCCTATTTATAGGCAAAGCCACTAATCGCGCAGTATTAGCCTTAATCGCAAAGTAAAAGATATTGATCCCAAACTTTGGAATCTAGACCTACGCATTTTTCTAAGATTTGTCATATTTTTATTTTATTTTTCGGAGCACCTTTCCGGTACGCGCTTTTCCATAGCCAGTATCAGTTCTGGCATCAGATTACGTCGTTTTGACTTGAAACTTGTTTTACAAGTCCTACATAATATTCTAGTAATTATCATGTATTCTTTACAATTTTCCGGGATACTTTTCCAGTACGCATTTATACCGAGTAGCAGAACCGGTATCTGCGCTTTTCTTCCGAAAAACGACTTTCAGCATTTTTACTCACTCAATATAATTATCTAAGCCCAATAATAATTATTAAGGTCAATTATGGAATTATTTCCTAATTATCATAACTAATTCACTAATTACCTTAATTAGCGGTGCGGGTTCTTACATTCACCCCACCTTTTTAAGGATTTTGTCCTCAAAATCAGAAACATACCTGTCTCGGAAGTCGGGGTACTGTCGAAGAAGCTCATCCTCTCGCTCCCAGGTACACTCCTCAGGAGTTCTTCCTGACCATTGCACTTTGACCATTGGAATGATCTTGCTTCGAAGCTGTTTCTCGCCTCGATCGAGAATCTTGAGTGGTCCGACGGGAGTCTTTAGGTTCTCCCGAACCTCCACATCATCCGGCTGCACCACGTGCGAAGGGTCTGCTATGTATTTTCGAAGCTGAGACACGTGAAACACGTCGTGGATGTTGGCTAGGTTCGGAGGTAAGGCGAGTCGATAGGCAACTGGTCCTACTCTACCAAGGATCTGGTAGGGCCCAATGAATCGCGGGCTCAACTTCCTCACGCCGAGTGCCCGTCCAACACCGGTGACAGGTGAAAGTTTCACAAACACGTGCTCACCCTCACTGAACTCCAATGGTCGATGCTTGACATCGTAGTAGCTTTTCTGACGATTCTGCGCCTGCTTCAACTTTTCCCTGATCATCTGGATCTGAAGGGTAGTATCTTGGACAAAGTCCAAGCCGAAAAGCTCTTTATCTCCAACCTCAGACCAGCAGGTAGGAGTCCGACACCTCCTACCATACAGTGCCTCGTAGGGTGCCATGCCCAGACTAGCATGAAAACTGTTGTTGTACGAGAATTCAACCAACGGAAGGTACCTATCCCATGCAGAACCCTGCTCCAACGTGCAAGCTCTCAACATGTCCTCCAATGTCTGGATGGTCCGCTCAGTCTGTCCGTCAGTCTGAGGGTGATAGGCGGTACTCAATCTCAACTGCGTACCAAAAGCCTCCTGCAGCGCCTCCCAGAACCGAGATGTGAACTTCGGGTCCCTATCACTGATGATACTCTCGGGCACCCCGTGAAGCCTCACGATCTCGCGGACATATAGCTTGGCCAACTGCTCTGTAGTGAAGCTCACCTTCACTGGAAGAAAATGGGCAGACTTGGTCAATCTGTCCACAATGACCCAGATAGAGTCACAACCAGCCTGAGTTTTAGGCAATCCCACCACGAAGTCCATGGAAATACTTTCCCACTTCCACTGTGGAATCTCCAGAGGTTGAAGTTTACCAGACGGTTTCTGGTGCTCGATCTTCACTTTCTGACAAATAAGGCATTTGGACACGTAGACCGCTATGTCCTTCTTCATGCCCGGCCACCAAAAATTTCTCTTTAAGTCCTGGTACATTTTTGTGGCACCAGGGTGAATAGTAAACCGTCCCTTATGAGCCTCTATCATCACCTCTTCGGTCAATGGCCCTCGAGGAATCACAATCCTCTTCTGAAACAGCAGCAATCCGTCATCGTTCCAAGACACACCGTCCTGGTTCTTCACATAATCGAGGCACTCTCTTTGCACTTGCGCCTCTTTGATCTTTTCCATCAGCTCATTTATCACTTCCGCTGTTTCCATCTCAAGCAGTGCACCCCCAAACAAGGAGTTCACTCTCAAGTCTCTGAACTTCTCGATCACCTCGTAGTCGTTCATCATTAAGCTGGATAAGCTCACGGATTTCCGACTCAAAGCATCGGCTACCACATTGGCCTTGCCAGGATGATACCTCAACTCAAAGTCATAGTCCTTCAAGAACTCCGTCCATCTACGCTGTCTCATGTTCAACTCCTTTTGGTCAAACAGATATTTCAGGCTCTTGTGATCACTGAATACAGCAAACTTCATGCCAAACAGGTAATGCCTCCAAATCTTGAAAGCAAAAACAATGGCTGCCAACTCCAAGTCGTGAGTCGGGTAGTTCTCCTCATGAGGTTTCAACTGTCTTGAAGCGTAAGCAACCGCTTTCCCTTTCTGCATCAGCACACAGCCAAGTCCTTTACCAGAGGCATCGCAGTACAACTCGAATTGCTCCGCAGGATCAGGAAGAACTAACACTGGAGCAGTAGTCAGTCTCTCCTTTAACTCCTGGAAACACTCCTCACACTCATGTGTCCACACGAATGGAGTCTCCTTTCGGGTAAGGCGAGTCATCGGTAGCACCATCTTGGAGAATCCTTCTATGAACCTCCGATAGTACCCGGCCAAACCCAAGAAGCTTCTCACTTCTGTAACCGTCTTGGGCCTCTCCCAATCCATCACGGCCTCAATCTTGTTAGGATCAACTGCAACTCCATTAGCAGAAATCACATGACCCAAAAATTTCACCGCCTTGAGCCAAAACTCACATTTTGACGGCTTCGCATAGAGCTTCTTCTCTTTTAGCACTTGCAACACAATCTTCAAGTGCTCGGTATGCTCCTCCTCCGTCTTGGAGTAGATCAAGATGTCGTCAATGAAGACGATCACAAACTGATCCAGGTACGGCTGGAAGATTCTGTTCATGTAGTCCATGAACACTGCGGGTGCATTGGTGAGTCCAAACGGAATCACCAAGTACTCGTAGTGCCCGTACCTCGAGCGAAACGCTGTTTTTGGGACATCCTCCGGCTTTACCCGTATCTGATGGTAACCGGACCGGAGATCAATCTTGGAATACACACAAGCACCCCTGAGCTGATCCAGCAAATCATCAATGCGTGGAAGAGGGTACTTGTTCTTGATTGTCACCTTGTTCAATTGCCTGTAGTCGGTGCACAACCGCATGGTCCCATTTTTCTTTTTCACAAATATGACCGGTGCTCCCCAGGGAGACACACTCGGCCGAATAAAGTCTTTCGCTGAAAGCTCCTCGATATGCTTCTTCAGCTCCGCCAACTCCGGTGGCGACATCCGGTATGGAGCCAACGATATAGGCCCCACACCAGGCAATAAGTCGATGGAGAACTCTATCTCCCTCTGTGGTGGAAACTCAGGAATCTCCTCAGGAAACACCTCGAGGAATTCCCTCACCACAGGAATGCCAGTGAGATCCTCCTGTGTCCCACTCACCAAACCTCCCAACATGACATAGCCAAATGCCCCTGCTCTCAAGGCCCTCCTCGCCTGCAGGACTGAAATGAACGGTGAGGAACTGGCTGTGGACCCACCCGGAGACATCACCACTTTCTTGGCACAACAGTCAATCATTGCACAGTTTCTGGACAACCAATCCATGCCCAGAATAATTTGAAGGTTGGCCATCGGTAATCCTATCAGATCTACCAAGAAGTCACGGCCATCCCACTGAAACGCTACATCGCGATGAACAGTGGAGGTCAAACATTTTTCTCCGGTGGCGGTGGTAACCCGCATCGGTGGAGAAAGCACATCACTGGGCAACTCAAGCCCCACAGCAATAGGGGTAGCAACAAAAGAGTGCGTTGCCCCGGAATCAAATAAAACATCAATAGCTGATCCACCAATGGTAACAGTACCTCTGACCAGGTTCGGAGCTCTGTCCGACTGCTGACGATCAAGTGTGTAGACTCGTCCGGTGGTAGGTGGCACGGCTGGTGCCCCAGTAGGAACCATCTGCAATGGCACAGCCTGCACTGCAGCAACTCTCGCTGTCGGGCAATCTCTCGAGTAGTGGCCCTCCTTGCCACACTGGAAGCAAATCAGCTGACCGGTAGAGCACGGCCCAAAATGTGACTTCCCGCATCCAGAACATCTGGGAGCAGGAGGTCTAGCGGCGTTCCCCGAAGCAGCAGTCTTCCTGAACTGATTTGGCGCTTGCTTAGCCGCCAACGGTGGTTTACCCTTGCCCTTGTTGGCAAATTTCTTGTTCTTCCAGGGAGTAGAACCACCAGCGCTCTGTGGCACCTCAACCTTGGCCCTCTTGGCCTGACTCGCCCGGCAGTAGTCCTCGATGTCGCGGCACTGCTGCACCAACGCTCCGAAGTCTCTCGAAGCAGAACCAGCGAGATGTCCAGCAATATCCTCATTAAGTCCCCTCCGGAACTTGGCCGCCAAGAATGTAGGAGTAGGCCTCGCCATGCGAAAATGAGAGAACTTGACCAGCTCATTAAACTTGGCCAGGTACTCGTCGACAGACAACGAGCCCTGCACCAACCGGTCAAACTCCCCCTGCTTCCTCTCCTGTGAGTCATATGGAAAGTACTGACCCAGGAAGCTCTCCTCGAAGAATGGCCATGTCATCACATGACCTTGCATCTCATAGACCTGAGACAGGTTGGTCCACCACTCATGGGCCTCGCCCTCCAGCATGTATGTGGCGAACAGCAGCTTCTGCGGATCGGTGCACTGCATGATCCGGAAAATCTTGTCCAGCGCCTGTAACCATCTGGCAGCAGCAATGGGATCATACGATCCGTCGAAGGTAGGTGGCTTATGCTTGCGGAAAGCATTCAGCCGGCGATCGATCTCGTCACGATCCTCAGCAAGAACGAGGATAGTCTGCATAGCCCCCGTCAAATGACTACCCTCGCCCATCTGGCTCTGGGTGTCCTCCTGTTGACTAGGCGGAGGTGGAGGCGGTGGCGGCGGTGGAGGTGGTGGAGGACCCTGGCCCGCAGCAGGACCAGCCCTCAACTCCTCCAACATGACCCTCATCATCGTCATGTTGGCCATCCGGTTCTCCTCCAGAACCTCTGCCGTGGTTTGCCGGTTCGCATCTCTAATTGCGTCCAGCATTGCCCGGTTTGCCAGCCTCGTGGCTTCCTGGTCGGCTAGTCGGGCCGCCTGCATCTCAGCTAATGCAGCCAGGACAGGATCCGATTGATCCTCGCTTGTACTCGTGTTCCTCCTCGGTGGTACCATGACTCTGCACAAGTTACACAACGAATGAGTTGATCAGGCCCACGCCATGTGGTCACAAATGCATTATCATCACACACACCAGTCAGAGAGAACACAAAGTAGACACGCAACGACCATCCTAAGTTATTGCAATACATACAGGCTTTTCCCTAGAAAGTGCTCTGATACCATAAAATGTAACAGCCCGTGTTAACCCGGTCTGT